>JARSSU010022724.1:0-54840 GCA_029619165.1 Eurosta solidaginis
CTTACCAAAAACGTAGGTCTGAATCGTCACCAGATTCGCACGTGTTACTATCAGCAGCAAAAGAACGGGTGTTACAAATTGGACCACAGATTCGTTTCCCGCGTTATCTCGGTCATATATACCATACTCACCGGCAAAGAGTACTGTGATGCATTTATGGATATTTCATTTTTTCCTTGTTCCAGCCACTTAAAACAAAATTGATTGGATTCATCTACGGTGAACACCATTTCTTCCTAAAATCGGATGTGTTTCCGGTATCGAGAATTTTAAATGGTTCGAATTCTATTAAAGATTTTGTAGACCACCTGAAAAGCTCAGCGCAAAAAAACGGACCTATCTTTTATGCTACGATTTTAACTAGGCATCACTCTACATTTTCTTTTCGATCTCACGCAAACTTTCCTTTTATATTTCAAAACGAAGTCTACTATCTACGTCCCGACAATTTTTGAAAAACCTAACTTAGTTTTCTCTCTAATCAAAAAATGAATTGTTGTCTCACTTCATTATTTTTTGGAAAGAGCAAGTTCCTATTCAAGAAAACCCTTATAAACCTGGCTAAAAAAACAAGACACCAACAACAATATACACCCGTCACCAACTCACCCAAGCACCAGGAAAAAAACATGAGAAACACTTATTTACAGCATATGCACTGACTTCTTAGTACTCGATATTCAGATATCGCGAGGGCGGCTAGGTCCCTGTTTTGGGGAATTATTTATGCGGGCTTATTTACTCTTCACATGGGTTTGAACTTATTGCCTCCAATTTTACACATTATCGGCCGCGTGTTAGTTAGTGTCGGTAAGTGCATAGTTATCGAAGAAGCTCGTCCAAACCGCTTGTGTTATCTTCGCTCATGTAATACTACATTTCGTTAGTGTCTGTTTTGAAATCAATTAAACTCTATTTCGACGATGGTTAAGTGTTACTGCTGGGATGAATCCTCCTAGACCCCTCTGCCTGAATATTTCAACATAATAGTTTCGACCACAGCTTTTTTATTATGATAATGGAATAAAGTGTATCTATTTATGCGTATGTAAAGATTACGCGCTTAAAGAAAAAACCGACAGTATTTTCTAGGAAAAATAAATTGGTTTTTCCCTTATTTTTTTTCGAACATTTTCTTATAAATCTATAACATTGGAACGCGAACAATGTTATTCGAGACTCATCTTAGTTTTCTTATTACTTAATGGGTATCGAATGTGTAAAGTGCATCTTGTTATAACAAAATTCATAAGTTATGTACAATAATTACCGGCTTTAGGGGTTTGGTTTTAGGTAGTCGACATAAGAAGCAACAACAACTAGCCCGATTCTTTCGTGACCTTTAAGCGAAAGACATGTGCGCGCAACTACAGAGAACGTAGTGGTCTCAAAACCAAGTGGACTATCAGTACTTCCTCAACAAACATAGTATAATAGCTCCTCTCAATCCGTTTCTACTAGCTATCGGTCCAATGATCCGCGCTATCATCTTTAATATACTCTCTGCCCAGCCTCTCAAAATAAGTAATCAGTGAAATAATTACCTGAATTTCTCAGTGAGGACCGTCGCTTACCCGTTCTCTCCTAGTCACTAATACTAGTAAATACTATTTGTTGGTTGCAAAACTCTCAGGTGTTTGCAAATAGCACAATTTGCTATTCTGCTTAAGTTCTTCTCTGTGACTACTCGCGTCTACAAGCTAGTCTCTTACATACACAGAGGCCGCCACCCTTCACTAATTTTGTCAGGTTGGGCTATGGTTAGTCACATCCTAATCTTACTACAAACACAGCGAAAATTTCAGAAAAAGAGACGTAAAGTTTAATTTTCAAGTTTAATTTAGTTTAATCTTACGGCTATAACATTTCTTGTAATTACAGATTTCTCTCCATCCTCAAACGAAAAGTCATCGACTAAAAAATTTTGATATTTTTTCACCTGATTAAGGAAGTCCGAGGGGATATTCCATAGAAAGTCTAAATATTTTTTTGTGTGATATCAATGAGATGATATATTCTGAAAGTATCATATTTCAATAAACAAAAAAACACGAAAAGGATCAAACCAATACACACAAAAAACGATTCCAACAGAATTAATTCAATCAAACCCAATCAAAAAGCAAAAAACATAGGCACGACCCATTGAATGACGATACCCTAAAGAAGTATAATCTCAACGAAATTCAACCCAAAAATACAATTTTTACACTCTCTAATGTACCATTTAAAATACATAGTAATATATTGGGCGACTCGAACATCACATTGTAGCAACTTTGCTTATATTACCACAGAAGCTTGAATCACTCACAACAATACTTTGCATGTGTTGATCAACATAATGTTTGGGTTGGGTTGGTATTGGTTTAATCTGAGCTTTGCCGGTGGTTGAACGTGCAGGACTTGGGCAGTACGTCCGGCCTTTATCAATTTTGTATAGAAAAATTCCCCAAAGTGTGTATGGTTCGAATCTCAGCAGCTGGCGGTGCACTCAGCGGCGCCACGTAGAGTTCGAATTGTGTCTTTCTTTTTTTAATTTTAAGTTAATTTTTTTTTTTTGTGTTTTTATATATTTTTATTTCTTTATTTCTTTTTTTTCTGATTCTTTTTTCTTAAATTTGATCTCTCAATTTGATGGCATATGATTTTTCTTTGGATTTTTTTTTAATTTTTTACGGAGGTGAATAAACCTACATATTAGTACATGAAGCTTTTTTTCGTCAAATAGTTTTTTCATTACTTTTTCTTTCTAAAATTTCTTCAACCTTTTGTGAGCTGTCGCCCCTGTCTGCCTACCCTCGGCCCAGTTTCACATAATTGATTTTCGCTTTTTAGTGAGCTCTAGGAGACACAAGACAGCCTTAAAGGAAGGAAGGCCATATGAAACTATTCCGCGATCAAACGTGATATCTTCACACTCTTCCCACAGTCTTATTGCCGAACTCCAAATGTTGGCTTTTTCCTTAACCTAGTAACGGTCATAGTCCCAGAGACGTCGGCTTACTGAATTCTCCGCTTTATAGACTTGCTCTCGGCTTGGCTATACCCCTGCGATGTATATAATGTTTTGTGTACAAGTAGCAGAGGGACCTGTACTTCAGTTGGTCAACTTGTGCAATTGTTGTAAATGCTCCATTTTTTCGTTCCGAGGGTCATATTAGTGTTATTGAAAGCCTCAGGGAATACAAACTTATCATCATCTTAATCCTAATCACGCATCTAAAATCTTCCTAAGAAGTCTTATTATATAGTCAGCGTAACGTACTCACGACGAACGTGAACACAATCAAAAATATTGGCAAACGAAAATTAATCTATTCTAGTAGGATCCACGTCAGACAGTCTCCGTGCAAAATAGAGCTTTCGGGATACGGCTAAGACTCTTGTGAGTGGCGCAGAATGAAGACAAGGAAAGGTCTTATCTCTCTCTCCATGTCCCGGTCACAATCTGCATACTATACATACGGAACGGCGAACATGTAGCAACAAACTAACTATTCATGTTTGCGTAGTCTGCGTGTGATTCTTATTGAAGCTCCTATGTGCAGGTATAACACACAATTTAGGCGATACAGTCGTACGACACGGAGCTACGCACCCGCGAGTGTGACTAGCTGCAATACAACTAGAAAGCAAAAATGCCGACCAAAACTATTTTGTCCGACACGTAACATTCTCAACTGCAACAGTAATCATATTGCAAACTTGTAAAACCGCCATTAAGAGGTTCAAAGAAATCATATTTCTTATAATTTAAGCATTCATTACATGAAAATAAAAATAAATAGAATTTGTTAACTTTCTCAATAAATGGAGATACATCACTTCACATACACGAAAGACATCTCTAGCTTCTCGGCCTAAATTGTACTTTCATTGTTTTTTTGCTACTGCATTGCATAGATAAATATGCAAGAAACTAAAGAACAGAAGTATGAAAAAAAGTATGATACCATTTAACTTCTTTGCTTCAAGGTATCATAAAACTTTCATCCATTTAATTTATGAACGACACCCTTCGCAGGTTTAGCCCTTGTGCGAGAGAGCCATACTCTTATGTTCATACTTGTGCGTGTCGGAAAAAACACTCGTATGCATATAACAACATATTCATCCCCAGTATTTTTTTACACATCGTCGCTCACATATACATATTTATACAAAGTTTGGTTATGTTCAACATTAAAACCTATTTCAGTTGTTAGAAGCTGTCTAGTTCGGCAAGAAAGCATATACGTTAACATATTTTGATATGCAAATATGTATTAAGCTGTAACCAAAAATTGCTTGCCTTACACGCTAATACCAACATAGGGATAAAATATAGATGTGCAGCTCGAAAAATGAATAGCGAGAGGCGAACCAGAGCCGCCATTATATTGTCTAAAAGAAAAAAATTGGCAACCTCATTTTAATAACAACCACCACCATTAATACAGGCGTACATTGAACGCTCTGTCGCTTGCTTTTCCTATGACATCGCAAAACAGAAACCCCTGAAAGGCCTTGCCGCTTTTCGCTCTCTGAAGCAGACAACATAACTACTTTATCTTTAACACACTATTCTAATGTGTTGTTCCTGACAACCAGGTGGTTTTCAATGTCAGGGCTGCATCTAATTTTCTACATAAAAAAGATTTTTCCGCGAATGCGAATCATTCGGATTTCATTATTTGTCATTCATGCTAACCACCAACCCAAAAAGTGGTCAGCCTTCCAAAAATCGACTACAAATATGGCTTAAACTGAATCCTACGAACTCTCCCTCTCCTCCTGCTAGTTCACATCGATCATCAAGCTAATTCGGAACTAGATTCAAATCTAATTAAGAGGCTTTCTTAGTTGCTCATCTTTTCCATTAACTGATCACCCTAGCATCTAGCCACTCAACGATTTCGTTCTCCTCATGTTCTCTCTCCGCATCCCCCTCCGTCTCTTCTCCGACTCTAAATGTTCTCTCGTTCTCGCGTCTGGTTGTCCCATCGTTTCACTTCAGCCGCCCTCCCCCTCTCTCCGCTCACGCTAAATGTGTTCTGAGTAGCCCCCTAATCCTCCGTCCTCGTATCTCCCCACGTTGTGTTCTCGTCTCCCCTCCCTCTGGCGTTCCCAATTGGTTCCCAGAGTTTCTTCACCACAAGCACAGTTTCGTCGGCACCTCTGTCATCTCGGGTTCAGTGGGGTTTTCAGAATTCATTTTTTGTCTTTCCTTTCTCTTTTATCCTTTCTTTTACTTGGACCCTTGGTTTTCTTGCGGAAACTGTCATCTTACATTTAACAGTTCTGAAATGAACCACATTGCTATATTTTATGCAACTTGTATTTACTTTTGATCTTATAAACTTGCTACGAGTTCATTGGGACATAAAAGAAACTGTTCCTTGGTTTAAAACTTAAACCCCAAACTCTGACTTCTAGAACGTCTGTATTCTGATCTGTAAATATCTTATGTGATTGTTTTTCCGTGATATTACAAAACCTTAATTTAGAATAATGATGGTTGCCTGATGTTCTAAGTGAGAAAACGTTTAGTTATAATTAACTACTTCTTTTTTTTTACACATATTTTGGTAGTTAAGAAAGTTTAAAAGATGGTCCTAGAACACACTTTTGTGCGTTATATATGTTCCTGTTTACTTCCAACCCTTCCATTTTCATTTATTCTTTGCGACATAGATTTTTGCGTAGGTTAGCTACGGGTGGTCCATACCACAATTGTGCACGCTACGCAATGGAGAGGGAGAGGTAGGGGTAAAGGGTCGCTTACAATGTTGACTACTAGAAAAACTCAAAAGCTACTATAAAAACGACTCTACTGGAAGAGGGGAAGAGGAGAAATTAGAAAGAATTTTTTTTATTATTTTTTTTATTAAGAAAAGGTTACTTTTTTTTTAAGAAACTGAAAGTAAGAATTTGTTAAAGGGTAAAATATTTTAAAGTTAGTCCGATATGTTTTAGAAGTCCTAGTGTACCTGCGTACTGCTAAGGCTACGCAGTTATGGAAGAACGGTCCCTTGCTTCAGGCGGAGTTAAAATTGCTTTAGTTTTGCTTTGGTGCATGCACACCAATGCCGCTGAACCTCATAAATTTAAATTCCAGCCTCTTATGTAATTAATCATTTTTGTTTTGCATCAGTAAATTATTTGTTACTTGGGAGTTACATGGATGCTAAACTTAGTTTCAACCATCATATTATGGGCTACTGTCAATAATAAAGTATGATAGACCAACTATATTCTAATCATTCGTGAAACGATGTCCTAAAGCATTTAGTGACCTTATGTTGTAAACTAAGCCATTTTTACCGACTTAGGTTTTAAACCGATACTAGATAAAACGTATCAATAGGTCCTGAAATTCGCGCATATCAGTTTTCATTCATATAGACTAGAGGTCAATACAAAAACAATTTCTTTTTCTTTAGGAATTTTTCATTGGGCTTCATCTGGGTATACATCTCTTATCCCAACCTTATACTAGTCGGATTAAAGCTTAGAATCGTCCAACTCTCCGCAAGGTCGTAGAGATTTCTAGAGGGGGTAATCTAGGCTATTATTCAACGGCTAAACTCCTGAATGGACTGATTTCTAGCCCCTTTCCTTTTGAAGCGAATTAACAACTTCAATGGCCCATCACTATCGTCAAGAATTACAAACCTCCATTAATTTTGCGGGCAGTGCAGAACTAACTCATAATTTCGAATTAATGAACCTTTTCGGTGTTTGTGTCTGAGTATTTAACCTCCCATTACCAACTAATTTGATTATAACAGATTCACTTTTTACTATATAAAGACAACAACTAGTCTTGTGCCTATCTTAACTCGTATGACAAAAATAAAAAAAAAAAAAAAAAAAAACATAAAAAAAAAAAAAAAAAAAAAAAAAAAAGAAAAAAAAAAAAAAACTTATATAAAATGTTCCTAGCAGTTATGTCACCAATTATAGCATATGTTATTTTATTTCCAACTGGCTGCACTAATACTCAGATCAGCTGGAATGATATTTATTCTGTAAGACAGCTGAGCATAGTAAAGTTTTACGATTAGAATAATCAAACAACACAAACAACGAAACGGCACAACGCTTACAACAAAATTAACCAGTCTTAAAATCTTCATTTACTTCGGCTATAACACTCGACAAAAACAAAATATTCCGTTGCGTTCATAGTGGCTGCGCTGCGCCCCGTTGTGCTGCGGCGGGATGGGCGTGCGATTGAGTGGTGCGCGCGCCCTGGATGCGCCCCCACCGTTGCGTGTGTCCGGTATTGGTCTGGTTGAGTGGAGGGCGCGAGCGGGTCGAGAGACGGAAACGGGGAAAGCGGTGAAGTACGGTTAGCTGGAGGCGGCGGGGGGCGGGAGCGGGGGGCGGGGGTGGCGGGGGGGGGGCGGGGCGGGGGTTGGGGGCTTTTGTTGGCATGGGTATTTACTCCTTTTTGCATTCTTTTGGGTAATTCATTTATCAATCTATTGATAATAATTAAGGAAAGAAGTCGTGTAAGGAACAAACAAAAAAGCAGATAGGAAAGAAATCCAGTTGTCAATAAGAAACTTTCCCCTTTTCCCTACTACTTACTTTACTGACTTCCAGGAGGGGACACAGGACCCCTCCGCCTTAGGAACAAAAAACAAAAAAGAAAACAAAAAAAAAAACAAAAAAGAACAGAAAGAAAAGACAACATCCTTTTACATTTCCCCCTGTAAAGGATTTTAGATGGTTGGTTTAAAAGAAAAAAGAACGTAAAAAAACAAGGCCCCAAAAGACCTCATTAACAAAAAACGTTGGATGTGGTAGAACAAATCAATAAGGAAAACTAAAAACTCAACATAGAAGGCAAAAAACAAAAAATTAATTACAGACACACAATAAAGAACAAGAGATTTACAAACATGACGAAAACAAAAACAGAGCATTGTTAGTCAATCAATGACACGGACGCCAAGAGAAAAGTCATAATGGGAGAGATTTATTCCCTGAAATAGAGACAACCAAATTCGATAAAAGTAAATAGATAGACAGACGAACCAAAGATTCCCTAAAGAAACCATAATCATTGGCGAAGGGGCAGAAAAAAACGTAAATGGTTATTTGTATTAGAAATAGAAAAAGAAATAAGAACGGTAAAAAAAAAAAAAAAAAAAAAATATAAAAAAACAAAAAAAAAAAAAATTACCAAAAAAAAAAACAAAAAAAAAAAAACAGAAAAAAAAGAAAAAAAAAAAAAAAAGAAAAAACAGAAAAAAAAAAAACACAAAAAAAAAAAAAAAAAAAGAAGAAAACAAAAAAACCGGAAAAAAAAAAAAAAAGAAAAAAAAAAAATAAAAAAAAGAGAAATGAATTTGTTCAATATAAAAAGTGAAGATGTATAAAAAAAATTAAACAACTAGATCAAAAACAATAACAAAAGAAATTACAAAAAAAATAAAAAATTTAAATTAATAATTATTTAATATTTTGCTAATAAACACAAAAAAATTACAAAAACATCACCACTAAACACATGCAACAATAACTGTGAGCTTGTACGAACAGTGTGAACAAAAAGTAGAGCGATTTTAACAAATTCCTCAATTCTATACTTCAATATTTAAGAAGAAACGCATATGATCTGTCAACTGATACTACTGCAATCAATACAAAAATGTTTTATTGTGAAAAAATTGAAAAATCTTACGACTATTTCGCAACTTTCTATTATCTGTATTAACTATTAGTGGGAGATCCTAATATTGCTTTATACATTGTTTTGTTATTGAGATTAGAGAGAATTACAAAGTTTACAAACAGCGATAGTTACTAGGACATGTTTTTAAATGCCACTTCTTCATCAGCTAGCTTCTCGGGAGCTGAGTATTGAACCCGAAATCTCCAACATTCATATTTTTATACTATTGTCCACTCAGCCAATGAATGCCCCGCTGCTCGCTTTGCAATTGGTCTCTAAGTGTTGCCTTTTTGTTGCTATTATTAGGTACATACCATTTCTATATGCTTTTTAATCCTAGTTGTGTGGAATAATTATAGACGCGCTCCAAGACTCAGTAACATTGGGTTTATAGCGGCGATTCCGCTATTCACTATTATATCAATATTATTATCTGTCCGGCGGCCACCGTGGTGTGATGGTAGCGTGCTCCGCCTATCACACCGTATGCCCTGGGTTCGCACCCCGGGCATAGCAACATCAAAATTTTAGAAATAAGGTTTTTCAATTAGAAGAAAATTTGTCTAAGCGGGGTCGCCCCTCGGCAGTGTTTGGCAAGCGCTCCGGGTGTATTTCTGCCATGAAAAGCTCTCAGTGAAAACTCACCTGCCTTGCAGATGCCGTTCGGAGTCGGCATAAAAACATGTAGGTCCCGTCCGGCCAATTTGTAGGGAAAATCAAGAGGAGCACGACGCAAATTGGAAGAGAAGCTCGGCCTTAGATCTCTTCGGAGGTTATCGCGTCTTACATTTATTCTAATTCACGAGACATGGTCATATTGATTTATACAATTGTTTTTGTTATTGATATTAGAGAAAATTACAAAGTTTTCAAACGGCGATGGTTATTAGGACATTATACTATTAGAGTAAGAGCCGTGACGGCCAGACCTTTGCCATTTTATAAAAGTTGAAATTTCGTCAGTGCATACTTCCAACTGAAGCAGGATCGTTGGTCTATTATAAAACTTGAGTCATGGTGGCTTTAACAGATATCGTGCAAAAATTTTGCAGAAAAATAGACCTTTCTTTCGTCATTTTATAAAGACTGATTTTCATATATGGTCTTCGTCACGATATAAGAAGCCACTAGCCTCATTGCCAGACACTTTCCATAGTGGCTTTGATTAGCCAGACACTTTTAATCCTTCTAAACTTCAAAGAACATCGAAGCAATTTTATACTGAAATTCGAATACAAAATCTTTAAAAAAAACTTTTGAAATTTTGTTTGCCGTAAAAAACTTTCAGCTTTCATTTTATGAAAAAGTACAGTTTTGCATTACAAAAAGTGTCTGGCTGGACAAAGCCACTATGGAAAGTGTCTGGCAATAAGGCTAGTGGCTTCTTATATCGTGACGAAGACCATATATGAAAATCAGTCTTTATAAAATGACGAAAGAAAGGTCTATTTTTCTGCAAAATTTTTGCACGATATCTGTTAAAGCCACCATGACTCAAGTTTTATAATAGACCAACGATCCTGCTTCAGTTGGAAGTATGCACTGACGAAATTTCAACTTTTATAAAATGACAAAGGTCTGGCAGTCACGGGCTCTTAGACTATATGTAGAGTTCTCGGAACTTTTTTCATTATGCAATTTATAGTCCAATCAAGTTTAGCCACACAAAATACAAGTTAAAGGTGTCTAAATATTCCCTGCTGGGATGTTCACCATAAAGTTGCCTTCTGCAGCGATTCGTGCTGAGGAAGAAGTGTATTTGTTTTGTATGTTACAGTGCACTATGTGCCAATGGGAAATTCTCGTAAGCGCAAGGCTGACGTTGCTGCTACTTTAAAACCAGTTAAGTTCAATAGTAGGATGTCAATAATTATATGAAGAGCTCGCTTTGACATTGGTTCTTAGAACATCACTTATGCTGTTCATACTAGACTGTGATATTACTACTAACAACGTAAAGATACTGGATGTGGAGAACAAAATTAGAAGAAGAATGACGATAGATAGGATTGCGCATACAAAAACATTGCGAGAACAGTAATTATAGAGACGATGTTGACTGCATAAACTGACGCCTATGCTAGCGCAATTACAGTAGATTTTGACTGGTGAAAACATAGGGTGTACAGTGTGTCAATGATGTATTTATAGATGTGTATGTTCTATACTTTAAATGTTATTTTAACAAACAAAATTATTAGTGTTAATGTACAAAAAATTGTAAGTCAAATTTGTTAAATTCTAAAAAAATGTTCAAAATAGCAAGTATTAATGTAGTGTGTTTTCGTTTTGTAATAACAGATAATTAAAAAAATCCCTGATGAAGAGGCGAAATTGCGTCGAAACGCGTAGGATATTTAAATAAACGTTGTTTTATGAAGAAGGAAAAAAACCCCGGCCGAAAAGCTCCAATAAAATATATTACTCGACAAGTTTACCACCTTATCGGTGGTATATATATCGCTTGGTATATAAATAATTAAAACTAACTTTATCGGTATACGGTAGGCCCATAGCACACTGGTCAGTCTGATATGGAGTTGGTGGCCAAAAATACTTCAGCAGAGATATCAACGTTTTTATTATTTTTTCATAAAATTGGTGCGGGTGATACCTTCATACCGCCCCACAGCCACCACTTTAACCGCATGCATACAAAAACAAAGAATGAAATCGTTTGGTCTTTTTGAATTTAGGATGTAAAAATAGGATTAAGTAAAGAAATTAAAGTTATTAAAACGATCTTGCATACATAACAATAACAAAACAACAAACACACACGAAAGTTTACATTTGCATATCGTCCGACTGGATAAAATAATGTCGTATGATACATGTGAGCACATATAACATACGATAATAATTTATCAGGGTGACGCTATCAGAAAACTGTCGGAAAACACAGTAAGTGGCAGAAAGTGGCAGCTGATATTAACACTTTAGAATCTTCAAACTTTGACTAATAATAAGATAGAAGTCCCAACGTGAGGATTGCTAAGCAACGCAACTAAAACTTTAGCTGAAATTGAAATATTTGTGCCAATGGACACTAATAAAGGCACTGGTGAAATTTTAAATACCAAAAACACACACAGCAAGGTAATGACACTAAAATTATTTCAAAAGAAGTAAATACCTTTGACTTTAATATTCATTTTTTTATTTATTTCAGTACAATGATATTTTATGTATTTCTAAATAGCTTACAAATTGCAGTTTAATTTTAACTTGCGCACACTGCAAAACCCAACTATACCATAACCTCACTTTTGAAGCTATTCTGAAAAGTACAGTAGGAGTGCAACAAAAACAAATATACCTTTTAAAAGGCTATTCTAATAAAGATACTAACGACACATTATGTGACAAACTTTTCACCTTGATTTTCATTTTTGGCCTGTGGAACCGACCACTGTGCATAGGAAAACTCTCGCAATGCTACTTGCAGCAGGGCCCGTACTGCGTGTTACAATCAGTGACTGAAACCCATTTTCATTCAAGCGATAACTGTGCAACTGTCAAACTATTTCTAAAAATTACAGTAAGGTATGGATCTAACGAGTACTATTCGTCAATAGTTCGCATATGCTATTAATCGATCCACCATTTCAGAGCTATTTTGTTTTAAAAAATGAGTTTCGATTACGGATGGTAACACGTAACACGGGCTCAGATCGTATATAGTTTAAGTGAACTTTCTAGGTTATCAGCATATGCCACAATTTCCCGTTCCTCCACCTGGTATCGCTTAATAGCAAGTTTACCATTAAGCTCCATAGAAGCTAAGCAAGAACACCATTCGGAGGTGTGCACCGTGCGGCATACCGTGTTTTATCAACCTTCCCCAGTGAAAAAAGTTCTTTCCTTCTCTTTAGTAGTTGAGAATCAGTCCTACTAGTGGCTTATTTACAAATTCCAAGGTTCAACGGACACAAATACAAAAAGATGACAAAGAAGTGTTAATAAAAGATAAGAACTAACAAATTACTAAAATGAGCGGAATACAAATGTATAATCGCGTTTTTTTACACGGGTTGTATTCACAAAAAATTATTAAAATTATAAGCATGGTGTAGACGTCGGGTTATTAGCATGGGAGACATTTCATCGGGTAGCTTCAGTTTAGCTATAGTTTGGGACTTGGACGAAACAATACGCTTGTATGGCTACGATTCTCGCAAAACAATCACAGGAAAATATTTGAGTGAAAAAAACATTAATATTAGCATAATATGACTATTGAACGCAACATCGGAGTATAGTAATATGCAAAGGAAGATGCAAAGGAAGCTAAGTCAAATTTTGAAAGTATGGAATTATTCATAAGGATCTCCATTCCAATACCAACTGACCTGTATACTAATTTAAATGAAAAAAAGCTTAAACAAAACCTATTTACCAGAATTTTTTTGTTGTTAGTTACGCCTTTTCTGAACGTGGTGATTTTTGCAAGTAATCGCTCTGAGTTAGTGTGCGATATGGGGCTGTGGGGCTTTGTTGAATTATCAATTCTTTTCTATAGCAGGTGAAAGTGTCTACTTAAGTACAACACATGCCAACGCTCGCTTAATTCACATGCACATATACACATATATATGCATGAATACCCTCTAGGAAAACGGAATATTTGAAAATTAGGCGATTAACTAGCACAGGCCAATAAAAATTGAAAAAAAAATTCAGATTGTAAATTGACATTGTATGGGGAATAATTGGGTTTTATTTTGAGCAACGCGAAAATAAATCTGCCCGTGATGCAAAAATTTGTAAAAAAAATAAAAAATAGCGTACAATTTATCAATTTTATTTTGAAAGGTTCGGAAAAGATGCTACAAGAATAATTTAAAGTTTTTTTTTGTATATTGAAATTTTATGGTCTAAATATTTATTAAAGAAAAACACGCAGGAAAAATAGCCAATTTCGACACCCTGTATAATTTTTTTTAGACTTCCCTATATTATCAGTATCGAAAAAAAATTTGATTGAGCCATGTCCGTCCGTCCGTCTGTCCGTTAACTCGATAACTTGAGTAAATTTGAGGTATCTTGATGAAATTTGGTATGTAAGTTTAAATGAACGATATCGGACTATAACCACGCCCACTTTTTCGATATCGAAAATTTCGAAAAATTGAAAGAGCGCGATAATTCATTACCAAAGTCGGATAAAGCGATGAAAATTGGTAGGTGGGTTGACCTTATGACGCAGAATAGAAAATTAGTAAAATTTTGGACAACGGGCGTGGCACCGCCCAATTTTAAATAAGGTAATTTCAAAGTTTTGCAAGCCTTAATTTGGAAGTCGTTGAAGATATCATGATGAAATTTGGCAGGAACATTACTCCTATTACTATAGATGTTCTGAATAAAAGTTAGTAAAATCAGATCAAGAACATGCCCACTTTTATTTTTTTAAGGTCAAATTTTAAGAAAAAATTCAATATCTTTCCAGTATATAAGTAAATTATGTCAACGTTCAACTCCAGTAATGATATGGTGCAACCAAAAAAAAATAAAAGACATTTTCAAAAAGGGCATGGCTACGCCCTTTTTCATTTAATTTGTCTAGAATACTTCTAATGCCATAAGTCGAACAAAAATTTACCAATCCTTATGAGGTAAGGGTAAAGCTTCTATGACGATAACAGTTTTCTGTGAAAATGGGCGAAATCGGTTGAAGCCACGCCCAGTTTTTATACACAGTCGACCTTGTGACCATCCGCTCGGCCGTTAACACGATAACTTGAGCAAAAATCGATATATCTTTACTAAACGTACTTATCTGAACTCTCTTTATCTTGGTGTTAAAAATGGACGAAGTCCGACTATGACCTCACCCACTTTTTCGATATCGAAAATTTCGAAAAATGAAAAAAATGCCATAATTCTATACCACATACGAAAAAAGGGATGAAACATGGTGATTGGATTGGTTTATTGACGCCTTCACATATACAACTAAGGGCTACTCCCTTTCAAAACCTCATTAATACCTTTAATTTGATACCCATATCGTAAAAACACATTATAGAGTCACCCCGGGCTCACCTTTATGGCGATATCTCGAAAAGCCGTCCACCTATAGAACTAAGGCCCACTCCCTTTAAAAATAATAATTAACACCTTGCATTTGATTCCCATATCGCACAAACACATTCTGGAGTCATCCCTGGTCCACCTTTATGGCGATATCTCGAAAAGGCGTCCGTCCACCTATGGAACTAATGCCCACTCCCTTTTAAATAATCACTAACACCTTTCATCAAGTAAGAGTTTAACCTGTTATAGTATCCAGAACGAAGCTGGGCCAGGGTGACTCGTGTGTTTTCTTCTTCTGCAAGGGTGGGACACTGCATATTAATAACGGAGTTCACCGGGCAAAGGCGTTTACCGATTTTGTGTGGATTTGGCTTAGGGCTTGTTTATGCTTGTCTGGATCAAACGGCTGTGTTGGCAGGTGCCGGATCTCGTCATAGTGCTTATGGAGATATTCCTCTAATCCCCTTGGATGCGGTGGTAGATTTTTTATTTAGCAAAACTGCCTGTTGAGCATTTTCTTGTGCTCTTCAATGTTGAGCTCTTTGGCCTCACTATGTATGTGGTGTTCGGGGGTCATAAAGAGACATTCGGTGGCAGTTCTGATAGCAGCATTTTGACAGGCCTACAGCCTTTTACAGTATGTGTTGAAAAGAGCCAGTTTCCTTGGATTCCCGTTAGAGGATTTGTGAGTGGTCATGTCCATTAAATGGTGCGAAGCACCGGTAACACAACAACAACAACCTAATTGTTAACAAAAATAGTTGAGATACACTAACTTATTTGCACTGTACTTTCCTAGAGCGACATTGGTTTATATATATATATATATATATATGTACTTTATATAGAAAACAAACAAACAGGTTCTGTTCTTTACCGAGTTGCTGTGTAGCTTGGGGAGCTAGACATATTGGCACAAAAGTTAAAAAAGTCACAATAATTAATTAACATACAAATTCGTGCCATAAAACATTAAATAACCAAAGAAAAAAATTTTAATAATTAATTCACATATGTTGTACATTTTTGCGCACTTTATTATTTAATTTAATTTACTATAGTTTATAAATTTAATCAATTCTTTTAGAGATTGATTTTGTGATCAAATATTTTTGCATATTTATATCATTTTGTGCTCACATTTAATTAATTTGATTTTGCGCGCTCGCACAAAAAAAACTTATACAATTTTATTAAAATTGTAAGCTAAAAGCTTACGATCGTGCGACTAACACAAACGTTCTACGCTTAATGATCTCTGAGCGCTAACTAAACTCGGTATGAAAATTTTTGGGTTTTTTGGGTTTTGTTGTTTTCTTCTGTTTTGTTTCAATTCAATAGTGCTCTGTTTACGATTTAAGCGACGACATGTGCCGTAAGAAAGCTTATTAATTCCTGCTGGCATTGTAGACAGAGGTGATACGCTATGCAGGTCTGAACTTAAAGTGTTCATCTTCTTCTTCTATTTTATTCATCCATATACATATGTAAATGTAAATCTCGGTAACCTTGAGTCGTCAACACGAAAAATATCGTAAAAATATCTTCAGCTGGATATTTTTACTCCATGGAGATTATAGAAAACAAAACGAAAGTAGACCAAAAAATCTTATACATTCTGCGATAATACCTCGTCCTCAGTTGCTCCTGGTTATTTATTTACTTGCATAGTAATATTCCTGCAGCTTTGCATTTATTATTATGACCACTACTCTCGGCTTGAATCGTAACATACGATCACGGATCGGCAACCATACGAAAGAAAATTACGTGATACTTCAGACGTATAAACAAAATGGGATTATAACATACAATAGCGAACGGAACGTAATTTGTTTTCAATCACAATAATTTTTACAATCCACATTAGGTTGGATTGCATTTTAGCTCACAATAGATTTTGAACTGTCAAATTGGTTGCAAAAAATATAAAAAATAAAGTAAATAATTGCGATGGATCCAATTTTATTGTTTTGTTAAACTCAAGTGATAGCGAAGGCGATGAAAAGATTGTCCGAAGGCGTCTAAGAGAGCGCAGTCCCGTTGGACTTATCGAGCAAAGCGTAAGCATATCATTTATGTATTATTTATTTGTAACAAAAATGATTTCGGATTCTTGAAGAGATTTTGCTTAACTAAAGAAGCTTTTAGTTACCTTCTGGAGAAGTTAAATTTGAAGCAAGCCGATACCAAAGCGGTTCCTCCAATTTTGCAATTGGCAGTCACGCTTTCACTTCTTGCTAGCGGTGGCTACCAGCACAATGTCGGTAGAGATTATTTAGTAGGAATGTGTCAGAGCACTGTCTCGAAGTTGACATCACATGTTGTTGCCGAGATGGAGAGGATGCTGTGTGCGGAATTTATATGCTTTGAGCCAGATGACTCCCAAAGCTGTAAAGAATGGTTCGTGGAAAAATGTAAAGTACCTGGATGTAAGTTTCTTAATAAATTGTTTTGAAATATTGAATATAGTTATTAATTTTTTAGTGATTGGCTGTGTGGACGTTACACATATTGCTTTACAAAAAACCTACAGCTAACGAACATATGTACTTTAACCGTAAAGGGTACCACAGCATCAACGCTATGATTGTAAGTTGCTATTAAATATTTTAATAAAACATTTTTAAAACAATTATAAAAATTCTCAAATATGTGATTACACCTACAAAATATTGGCAATCAACTGTCAATACAGTGGTGCGGCTCATGATTCCTTCGTTTGGAAACATTCCGATTAGAGAAGGGATTTGGAGGATGGATTTCAAAAGAACAGGCATCGAAATTCCTGGCTCTTAGGTAAAGTTATTGGGAGCGGTGACCTTTTTTGTACCAATAATTAATTTATACATTTATATAGGAGATTCTGGTTACCCACTTGAGCCGTGGTTAATAAGCCCATACAGAAGCATATCACACGGTTCAGATGAGCAGTATTTTAATGACATTCACTCCAAAGGAAGGTCTATTATTGAGAGAACAATTGGCATTCTCAAAGGGCGCTGGAGGATTTTAGGATATGACAAAAGAGGAAGATACCATCCTGCGAAAATGGCAAGATTTGCAAATGTTTCTGTGCTGCATTGCATAACATTAGCTATTATAATTATTCTAGAAATTGAGTTCGCCTGTCTCAAACTTACTTACCAATATAGAAAAATCGATAAGGGATCAAATAAAACGTTCACTTTTAAGAGTCTCATAAGCAATGATATGTTCCTAAATAGTTTCAAAATTAAGCCTGGCAGTATTTAAATAAACTAAATTATTAATTAAATTCATATTCTTTCATTTTTATTTTAAATATGTATATAGTATATGTACCAAGTAAATATCACACTACTTTAAGTCATTCTTCAGGTAATCTTTGTACTTCATAAACATAACAAAATTCATTTTCTAACTTAACACCTAAAAAAAAAGAGAATTCATAGCGAGTTTCTTATATCTAAATATGCACATAATAATAAGGTTACAAAAAAATTAATGAGGTCTTCTCGCTTTAATTTGCAGGGTCTCCAATTCAAGCCCTTTTATTTGTAAGTCGATCTGACTTGCCTATTTTGCCTGCGATACTTTTCTTCCTTAATTTATAGAATGCGCTGCTCCACCAACAGGAACCGTTCCTGAACGTCCAGTAATCTGTTCAGCTTTTCATCCAAAACCCTTTGAAAATCGGACATAGTTTTTAAATTTTCCTGCAATAAGGCCATTTTCTGTTCGCTTGAACTTTTTTTGCGGGGCGTCTTTGAGCGAGACGTTCTTTCAACTATGGTGGCGGGTTGAGCAGTTGATGAACCTGGCAAACAACTTTGTGATTCGTCATGGCTGCTTGCACTACAGCTCTCGCTGTTATTTGACGAAGTCAGCGTTGCTCGAGCTCTGCCATACGCAATTATGTTTTCATCTCCTGCTACACAAACCTCAAGGCCAGTCGCCTCAATGATAGCCTCCTTGGTGGCAGTTATTGTTTTTTCCTGATAGGGTCTCCCACTAGTCGTTTTTTTCGATTGTTTGTTGAAGGAAAGCTCCTTTTTTGCTTGATACTTCTGATCAGCAAAAGCCTGCAATGAAATAAAAACAAGTATATTACTTTCAAGCTTCAAAAGATATAATAGCTGCTGTATATACCTTCCTCCACATCTTTGCATCCTTAACTGTTGGCCCTTCAGCATTTAATCTGGTTGAAAGTTCCTCCAAAGTCTATTGGAGGCAATTCTCCCGTTTCCAGAGTTTGGAAGATTATTCTTCACCAGCCCTGGGTCTCGCCATGAAATTCGCCATTATTTCCTTTTGGATTGGATTTATTTTGTTTGAATTCGACCTTTGTTAATAATCAGAGTTTAAAATTTGTTATTATATTTTATTTATTCATACATTTTAACAATTTACTAAAATTTTTCATGAAATTTGTATGTATACGAATGCCGGTTTGTGATCGAATGAAATTGGAACGTAACTTGTACGTTCAGTCACTCGCCACGTATGTTGCGATCCAAAATTACGATCGAAGTCGTACGTTTTCGTATGTTATAATCCGAAAATAATTTTTTTACGTGACGAGTTATACGATCACGGATGTTACGATTCGAGCCCTGGACACTCGTAAAAAGATTCAATCACGAAATAAAAATTTACAAAAGACCAACTCTTATGCTGTACTCACTGAAATAGTAGGTGGAATTGTTAAATGCTTCACACCACTTATTATGAATGGGGGTACTACTTTTGGTAAATCAATGTTTCGGGTATAACCTATATGTGTGGTAATTTTGAAGAAATCTAATGTTATTGTGTTATGTTTTATATTTATGTAACATATTCATCATGAATATACACTCAGAAAAAACACTTATTTTAAATGAGAAAAACATTTCCTGATACTAGAGAAAATTACAAAGTTTACAAACGGCCATGGTTACTAGGACATGTTTCTGAAATTCACTCCTTCATCACCTAGCTTATCGGGAGCTGAGTATTGAACTCGAAATCTTCAACATTCATACTTTATACGAGTGTAAAGGCAGGCCTTTATCCACTCAGCATATGAACACCCCGCTGCTCGCTTTGCAATTGGTCTCTAAGTATTGCCTTCTTGTTGCTATTCGTTTATACACCATTAGGTATATACTAATTCTATAGGTTTATTAATCTTAATTGTGTGGAATAATTATAGGCGCGCTCCAAGAACTTAGTAACATGTGCATTATAGGCATCTGCCTTTACACTAGTATAAAGTATGAATGTTCGAAATTTCGAGTTCAATACTCAGCTCCCGAAAAGCAGACGAAGAAGTGAAATTCAGGAACATGTCCTAGTAACCATCGTCATTCGTAAACTTTGTAATTTTACTCTAATATCAATGTTTTTGTTGTATAAAGCAATATGAGTATGTCACGCAAATTAAATAAGGAAAAACATTTCCTAAAAAAATGTTCCTTAAAACTATAAACCAAAGAAAAAGTAATAAGTTTTCCATTTTACTGTCAAATGTTTTCTACACACAACATAAAAATACATTTGTGAAAAATTGTCAACGGGTTTTTCCAAATTCTATACTCAACAATATACACATATGTATGTATAATAATAATAATAAATAATAAAAAAATGTATGGAAAGCAGAACAAACCAGAAATGGAAAAACTTTTCTTTTATTTTTGTTTATATACTACTCTAACCCTGCTAATGATAATTTTTTTTTATTCCGGCTCCTGCGCTGGCGGTATTTGGATCTAAAGGAAGCAAGTTATGGTGCTTAACTTAGGCCTGGTTTTTCAGTAGTTGGTTAACCTAAGCTTGGACTAGGTTGTTTAATGTTTAGTCAAATTAAGCTTCAGTTAACTATTGATCAGATTTCACACTGGCCTTCTTGGAGAAGGATTTTTTTGCATGGCAACACTGGCTTTTCAATATCTAGATAATTTTTAGTTATGGCAACAGCCATGACGCAATAAAACATACAGGTGAATTCATTATTACAAAATGGAGTCGCATTTGACCAAGAAGCGTTGCTTCTTGACTTATTTGCAGCATTGATTTTTTCAGTATCATAAAAAATACTACATTTATGCCTTTATGAAATATGAAATAACGTGCAGGAGAATAACGCTGTGGTCAGTATTTCCTTTTCCTTACTGGAAATGGAAAACTTTTAGTCAACGCAACTTAATAGCTGGATATTCAAAGTTTCCCAGTCCACAACTAAGGAATATGGAAACAGACTTTTCATGAGATAATTGACGACCTTGAACAATGTCATGAAATTGCAGATGAGTATCTGGGAGGATTGTAATATGAACGCTTGGGATCAGCGGTACACGGCCCCACACCGAACCATTATAGGTTCATTGAGCAGAAAAAGGTGGCTGCCGGAAAAATATAAAACGACAGAGGTTTCACAGCAACGATACTTAAATAAAAAATCAAAGTTTATAGAATTTCATTGATATCAAAAAAGAAATACATATGTGTCTTATCAAAATTTGATTTTAAAGAGCCCTGGCTGACTCTGGAAAACGTATACACAAACATGAAATAAATGTATTGTCACGGATATTAGCATCACTAAGCTATACCATCACTAAGGCGATGCTAAGGCCATGCCAAGTAGTATTTACGTCAATAATCAAATCATGTATACACATATATAAGGCAGCCGAAAGAGATGTCACACACAGATGCATTTACTTATACGCCTATGTGTACTCGAGAGACTGTAAACTACAAACATTCACATCAATAATTCAATCATTATGTATCTACATAAACGAATAAATAATTGCGTCTACACATATGTGCGTATACGAGCATCGGAGCGGCAATGCACAAACACATGCATATATCTTATCTGAGTTGTCACAAGAGAGGGCAATAATTTGTGAACGTAGTTGTGGCCGGCGATTTTGTAGCCGAAACTAACTAGTAAGTTCTGGAAATCGAAGAGCCTAGAAGTATGCAGCGTAACTATAAAAGCGGGGCAGGCGAGTAAGAAGTAATTCAGTTTGATTTGAATTGTCAATCAGTTTCGATTAAGCGTTATCTAGCGAGCTATAGCAGTATTATTTTGAATAGTAGAGTTTCATTTGAGCTATCAATCAGTTTGGTTATTAAGCTAGCTATTCGTTGCAAAGTATAAGTGTTATTGTGAAGCACTTTAATAAAGGCCATTTTTCAATTATTCAATATTGGAGTTATTTATTCAACAGTTTAGCGATACGAACTTAGCAGAGGGTTGCAAATAAAAAATAACATACCTACCATCTTCCTACCACTCCGTAACTTAGGAAGCTGAATCAGTTTTTAAACGGCAGGAGTAGGGAGGAAGAATCCTTGAGGAGTCCTCGGTAAGTCCCTTAGCGCAAAAATCGGGAATTGCTTTTGAACCGACTCTAATTTGTCGCAGTGGGTCTGGTAAACGAGGGTTAAAGATTATCGAAGCGAGAGAGTTTTAGAAATATATGGATCATCGAATTCTTTAGACCATCGTTTGACGAACGCCAAGGTCGCTTTGGCTCTGTTCAAGCGACCTTCTATGTGCAATTTAAAGTCAAGTTTTGGGTCCACCGTAACGCCAAGGTCTACGAAGCTAATGACTGGGTTAAGTGTATAATCATCAATCATATACTCATGGGTTTGGTAGGATTTCCATGTGAAGCACATCAACTTGCACTTCGGCAGGTTAAGTGACATTATATTTACACTCCATTCAACTAGGATATTCAGATCCGATTGTAGATTCACTCGGTGTATATAATTTGCCGAATTTTAATGTAATATCTTTAACGCTTTTGATTCACGATTTGTTAAACTTCCAAATTTTCTTCTTCTAAATGTGGGTGATGCTACGCCCATATTCCAAAATTTTTGTTTTTTGTCATAAAACTAATCCACCTACCAAATTTCATGTGCTTAGCGGTATTTGTTTTTGAATTCTCATGAATTTTTCTAAATTTCCGATATCGAAAAAGTGGACGTGTACAATAAATGAATTCACTTACCTCTCAGTATTATTATTTTGGCGAGTTTATATATTCTTTATATAAATGTAAAAATAGTGTAGCTTTTGAATGTGTTCAATTTTATATTTTACAATCAAAACAAACAAGAACGCAAGCAGCTGATTGGTTAAGTAAAGCTCAATTCTGCCAGATCGACCGCTTAAGCTAAGTTTAAGCTACAGTTAAAGTTGACTGAAAAACTGAATAAATGTTAAAGCTTATTTTAACTGACAAACTTAGTTCAACTTGTATTGAAAACCTTAATTTACTGCAATTGTCAAGATGTGACACTGTCGATATGCATAAAGTTGGCAACACTATTTTAGGCACATATATGTGCGCGCTTTAAGATCTGAAAATACATTGATAATCATAATAATGTACAAACAACCACCCGAAAGCCTGTGGAACCATTACTGATGTGTAGAGTCATATGCTGGATATGTATCGGGTACCTTATGGTACCAGAACAACTGCCGTGAAAACTATTTGCTTTACCACACAAACCGTCATCCCTTCTCCGAAATTTGTTTATATTTAGCACTGCCACTAAAGTTTATTTACCGATATGCTGGATGTAGCGTACCATAATTATGCCGAAGCCATAATACAAAAGTAATTAGCATTTACTTAAATTCTCTTTGACTCATTGCTAAGCTTTTATAATAAACATAATAGTGATATATATTAACATTCAAAGCGCTCTCTCTTAACTGAGAAAATGGTGTCGGTGCTGTTTAACGTGTGGGTGGCGTGGCAGCTGTGGGATAATGGTAACTCAGAATAATGGCTTTGAAAACAAAAACGAACTTGAAGTAAACAAAATAGTAGGTAAATTAAAACAGATTTTAAACTTTACATACATACATATATACACTTGACTATATGAGGTGTAAAAGCAATATTAACTTGAGATTGGCTGTTCAAAATTTTTGCGGAAACTGTACATATACATATATAAGATTTAAATTGAAAATACTTGCCTTCTTACGAACATGAGTATGAAAGTACATAATTTAAGTTAATTAAGTGCAGCTTGTTTCTCGCTAACATTGTTGACAAAACAAAAAACAATTATAACACTTAAGTTGCTTTTGTCATTATACACTATATCGCTTATCATTGCAGTAAATGATAAAAATGATGACAAAAAAACAAGTAAGGAAGGATAAGTTCGGGTGTTACCGAACATTACATACTCAGCTGAGAGCTTTGGAGACAAAATTGGATCATACAAATGGTAATACTAAAAGGTAGAGCAACTTTCCTTTGCTATCTTTGTTCAGCTATCAATTCGTTATTGAATATTTTTTTAAATATGCAAATTTGGTTAAATTTGAACGCATTTCTTTATCTAAATCACCCTGAAATATTTTAGAAGCGCTCTTAATTATTTTCTTTATTCTTAATTAATTTCGTTCATTTTAAATAGCGATCTGAGATGAGTGCCAAGGAATCTACATACCAAATTTCATAAAGATATCTCAAAATTTACTCAAGTTATTGTGTTTACGGACGGACAGATGGACATGGCTTAATGAATTTCTTTTTCACCCTGATAATTTTGATACATGGAAGTCTAAATTTATCTCGATTAATTTATACCGTTATGCGAAAAATTAATATACGTTTGGGAAATATCAACCAAATTTTATAACAAGGGTGACGTTTTTTGGAACGATTTTCCTTCATTTTTTGTCATATGTAGGAGATGTGCAACCCTACGGCTTAAGGAACAAGAATGATTTTAGAATTAAATTTTATAAATCCAATAAGGCACAAAATGTTTTAATGTATAAAGGTCTAAAACTTTTTAATGAATTTCCAAGCAATATAAAAAACGAAAGAGATAATAATGTATTTAAAAGACTGATAATATATCATATTAGAGAACATTATAGCTCACAATGAGCCAATTAGCTATTGCTAAGGTTACCGATTTGTATTACTAAACTGTACCTGAAAGTTTTAATAGCTACGGCTAAATAAGAAGCTAATAATAATAATATAAAATAATAATAAGGACAAATTACCATGTAGGGAAAATGGACCTAGGGTAACCCTGGAATGTGTTTATATGGCATGTGTATCAAATGAAGGTATTAAAGAGTATTTTAAAAGAGGCTTAGTGGGCCTTAGTTCTATAGGTGGACGCCTTTTCGAGATATCGCCATAAAGGTGGACCAGGGGTGACTCTATGTTTTGCACGATATGGGTATCAAATTAAAGGTATTAAAAAGGGTTTTTAAACGGAGTGGCCCTTAGTGGTATATGTGAAGGCGTTTTCGAGATATCGACCAAAATGTGGACCAGGGGTGACCCAGAACATCATCTGTCGGGTACCGCTAATTTATTTATATATGTAATACCACGAACAGTATTCCTGCCATGATTCCAAGGGCTTTTGATTTCGTCCTGCAGAACTTTTCATTTTCTTTTACTTAATATGGTAAGTATCATACCCATTTTACAAAGTTTTTTCTAAACTCATATTTTGCGTCAAAAAACCAATCCAATCACCATGTTTCATCCCTTTTTTTGTATTTGGTATAGAATTATGGCATTTTTTTTTATTTTTCGAAGTTTTCGCTATCGAAAAAGTGGTTGTGGTCATAGTCGGATTTCGCCCATTTTTAATACCAAAATAAAGTCAGTTCAGATAAGTACGTGAACTGAGTTTAGTAAAGATATATCGATTTTTGCTCAAGCTATTGTGTTAATGGCCGAGCGGAAGGACAGACGGTCGACTGTGTATAAAAAGTGGGCGTGGCTTCAACCGATTTCGCCCATTTTCACAGAAAACTGTTATCGTCATAGAAGCTTTGCCCTTACCAAATTTCATAAGGATTGGTAAATTTTTGTTCGACTTTTGGCATTAGCAATATTCTAGACAAATTAAATGAAAAAGGGCGGAGCCACGCCCATTTTGAAATTTTATTTTATTTTTGTATTTTGTTGCACCATATTATTATTGGAGTTGAATTTTGACATAATTTACTTATATACTGTAAAGATATTCAATTTTTTGTTAAAATTTGACTTGCAATTTTTTTTTAAATTGGGCGTGTTCGTCATCCGATTTTGCTAATTTTTATTCAGTACACATATAGTAATAAGAGTAACGTTCCTGCCAAATTTCATTATGATATCTTCAATGACTGCCAAATCACAGCTTGAAAAACTTTTAAATTACCTTCTTTCAAAAGTGGGCGGTGTCACGCCCATTGTCCAAAATTTTACTAATTTTCTTTCTGCGTCATAAAGTCAACCCACCTATCAAGCTTCATTGCTTTATCCGTATTTGGTAATGAATTATCGCACTTTTTCAGTTTTTCGAAATTTTCGATATCGAAAAAGTGGGCGTGGTTATAGTCCGATTTCGTTCATTTTAAACAGCGATCTGATATGAGTGCCCAGGAACTTACATACCAAATTTTATTATGATACCTCAAAATTTACTCTGTGAGCTCTCCTCAGCTGAGTATAAAAAATGAAGTAAACAAAAACACGCTGGAGCGGATATTTTAGGATCCACCTGTAAATGTTTGAACCAGAGTTGCCATTCTAGAATTTTTTCTCCGTATAGCTTGAAAAGTAGCGATTTACCTTTAACCTTTTTTTCATTTTTTTATAGACATTTTTTGTAGCTATTTTTTAGCTTTCTTCAAAATTT
Organism: Eurosta solidaginis; assembly: GCA_029619165.1. Lineage (NCBI taxonomy): Eukaryota > Metazoa > Arthropoda > Insecta > Diptera > Tephritidae > Eurosta > Eurosta solidaginis. The sequence continues at coordinate 26,381 of JARSSU010022724.1, forward strand.
TATTTGGGCTAGATTTAGGGGAAATGCGTGGAGTAAAGTTGTCTGGAGCTGGAATGTACTCAGAGCACCTGCAGGTAAATCAATGGTACCGACTTCCCTACTTGGAGTTCCGCCAGACTGCTTCAGGTTAATACGGTGCCAGGCTTTTCTCTAGGTAAACAAATCTGCAGTGAGAGTATTTACGGTTGACATCACCGGTCCTTGTACTAGTGCACCGATGCTCCGACGATGGCGCATACCAACAAGTTCCTTGTGCAGAAGCTGTCAGGATAAGGAGGAAATGGAGTAAATTCCGATGTATAGCACTGCAAACAAGGTGACTCAGATTTCTGGGTCGCCCGAGTTTCCGCCAGTCTGACAGAGGCTGAGAAGGTGGATATATCACTCCTACTTAACTGCATCAAAGGAAGAAGATGGTTCGTTGAGGACTACTAGGAAGTAATCTGGTTCGACGAATGTGTCATCACCCGGCATCACTGAGGGCACTCATAGTGGACAAAACTATGTCCGAGTGGTAGTGTTATACCATGCTCTGCCCACTCACCCTGTTTTCACTAAAAGACAAAACTTCTAGTGATATTATTTTTGGCTTTTATCTGGAATCCAGTTATCCGCGCACAACCTTGATTTATAAGTACTTATTCATTTTAGCACAAACTAAGTTAGTCTTAAAATCAAACGTTTAAAGTTTTAAAGTTATATTTTGTTACACTGCGAAAAAAAGTCTCTATAGTACAAAAACAAAAAAACAAGCACAAAAAATTTTGTTTTTTTTTGAAAATTTATTTATTGAAACAAATTACAAGCACATTTTCTAAAAACTTAATATTAACTAATACTACAATTTTCTTAATTTTTTAAGTTTTTGAGCACTTTCTCAATTACACGAGTGGTGCACATTTCGGGTGTATTATAATACCTTAAAATAAGTCATATAAATTGTTTGTATAAAAAGTCAGTATTTCTCACTACACACATACATATGTATGTATATACATTTATTGCATTAATATTTAACTTGACTGCCTTATAAGTAATCCTTCTGGAGCCTTAACCATCAGTCAATATTTAGAAATGCGCAGATAGCGTTTATGCTCAGCATCTGGATACATCCGGTAATGTGCGCCCACGACATTTATTCACCCAACCAGGCCAAGCTTGAAAACCGTGCCGATTAAAAATTTGCATTGCGCAACGGGAATCATCAGAAATCTCGTCATTTAGAAAATCTTGTGAAAAAATAAAAATAAAAATTCAAAAGATTAATAGAGATTAAATAGGAATGAATATTTTTTTTTGTGGCAAATAATTTTTTAAAACAAACAAATACTATATACAATTGGGCATATCGTTTGTTTAATCTTTATTATTCTGCTTAAATCGTAAACAAAAGCATTTCAAAACATGAAGAATGTATATGGGGTATTCCATCCCATTTCGACCAATTTTGAACCCCCCTTTAGAATTGGCTGAAAGTTTTTCTTCTTTTTCTAGCTTACGAAAGACGTTTTTCAGAATTTTTTTCAAATTTTTTCATCCAACTCAAAAAAAGTTATGAATTTTAAAAAAAAACACCGTTTTTGTTTTCAAAATGCTATAACTTTTTCAAAAATTGACCGTTTGGATCTTTTTTTTTAATTTGTTTTTAAATGTACTAGATTTTTCGAATTTCGCCATTTTTTTTGTTCTCATAAAAAACTTCAATCAATTCTGCAATCATCCCCACTAATCCCGGACTGGGCCGATATTTAATTGAAAAAAAAATTTTAAAATTTATTTAAAAACAAATTTAAAAAAAAGATCCCAAACGGTCAATTTTTGAAAAAGTTATAGCATTTAATACAAATAACAAAATAACTATTTCAAAATTGATCGTTTGGGATCTTTTTTTTTAAAACTTGTTTTTAAATGTACTTTTCGGAAAAAATACAAAAAAATTTTAGTTTTTTTTTAAATATCGGCCAACCCCGGGATTAGTGGGGATGATTGCAGAATTTATTGAAGTTTTTTATGAGAATGGCGAAATTCGAAAAATCTCGAAAAACTGAAAAATTACAAAAAAAAACTTTAAAAATATTTTTGTATTTTTTCCGAAAAGTATGTTTAAAAACAAATTTAAAAAAAAAGATCCCAAACGGTAAATTTTTGAAAAAGTTATAGCATTTTGAAAACAAAAACGGTGTTTTTTTTAAAAATGCAAAACTTTTTTTGAGTTGGATGAAAAAATTTGAAAAAATTCTGAAAAACGTCTTTCGTAAGCTAGAAAAAGAGAAAAACTTTCAGCGAATTCTAAAGGGGTCGGGTTCAAAATTGGTCGAAATGGGATGGAAGACCCGATATGTAAATCGCTTGTTTAAAATCTGTGCACTGTCACGACTTTCATCCATATCCTTTGAAAACTGTGAAACTAATTGAATTAAGTATTTAGAGTGGGCGGCCACCGTGGTGTGATGGTAGCGTGCTCCGCCTACCATACCGTATGCCCTGGGTTCACACCCCTGGCAAAGTAACATCAAAATTTTAGAAATAAGGTTTATCAATTAAAAGAAAATTTTTCTATGCGGGGTCGCCCCTCGGCAGTGTTTGGCAAGCGCTCCGGGTGTATTTCTGCCATGAAAAGCTATCAGTGAAAACTCGTCTGCCTTGCAGATGCCGTTTGGAGTCGGCATAAAACATGTAGGTCCCGTCCGGCCAATTTGTAGGGAAAATCAAGAGGAGCACGACGCAAATTGGAAGAGAAGCTCGGCCTTAGATCTCTTCGGAGGTTATCGCGCCTTAAATTTATTTATTTAAGTATTTAGTGTAGGTGATATTGATGATTTTGTACAAATGGGTATGGAATAGGGCTCTTGTGCACAATCGACTAGTCGGTTAGTCGTGTAGCAACACTGCAATAATTGAAAATCGATTAGTAGATTACTAGTTATCGATTTTAACATAGCATGCAATTGACTACTTGTCATTTTCGAATACTGACAGTCTTCAAAAATTAAAATTTTTTGATTAAAAAATAAGATTTGAAGAAATTAATTTTGCTGTGTCGATTTCATGGTTCAACTACATATATGGTTGGCCTAGAAGGTTGGCCGAGATGGTCGTGCTTGGTACCGGAACGTACCGGATTTGCATCCGGCAAAGGACCATCAACAGCGATAACACTCCCCAAGGCCTTCGGGGAGTATCCTTATCGCTACAACAACAACGACAGCAACAAAACCCGTTCCAACGTACATCATTTGAAGAAATCAAATATTAATTTTTTGTAAGAAAGACTAAAGAAAACTTTTTTTGCTGTAAAATGAGTTTGCGTTGCTGGGTATGGAATTTCTTTTCCAGTTCCGAGAATACCAAAGAAGCAAAGTGCAAAATATATCAACTGCAGATGTCTTACAATAACGACACAATGTCTTTACGCAGAACTTATAAATGAATTACAAAAAACGCTATTCGAAAACTTGAATCTGTCACGAACCGATTGCAAACGACTAATCGATGTGTGATAATCGATTTTTTTACTAAACAACTTTTCCAATAGTCGATTATCAAGAGCTCTAGGGTGGAAATACTCTTTGATAGGCCTTAATAGCATTTTTTAAGGCATATGGAAAACTTCGATTTTTCAGAGATCCATTCAATATTTATCAATTGTTGACCAGATCAAATATTGTAGAATTTGAAAGAGAAAAATGTACTAACCTTCGCATTTTATATTGCAAATTCCACCCTTTCGTCCTTTTCGACACCAATTTTTGTTGTTTATCTGGAAAACGTAAATTATATACATTTTTAGAAAAAATATTTAGCAAGTGCTAAAACAAGTATCAATATCGAAGTAGTGGGGGAAGAGTTAAAATGTTAAAGTTTAATTTATTCATCCAAGTAACATTCTATTTTTTTCACAAACCTGAAAAAGTCCATAGCTCACACTGTGATTAGCTAATTGCATAACTTTTGAAGTACTACGACCGCTTTCATTCTCAACCAAACACACCCCTGAAATAAAATAGATTAAATCATCTTTGATACAAGACATAGGCCAAAGAACAAAATGATCTATATCTTATTTCATATATGAAAGGTCGTAGGTAAAAAGGGGATTTACGCCACGAGTGAATAAAAGCGAAACTTATAAACATATCAATAAAAGTGCGGTAAAAGAAAAAGGGCAGTAAGAACGGGTCTAATCGTTTTATCCTATGCAAAAGAGTATACCTCAGCGGGTTAAGGGGCTTAGAATAAACCCGCGGTAGGTATGCCTGTCGTAAGAGGGACGAAAATACCAAATTGAAACAAGGGGTTGTGTAGTGCAACTCTCTCAAGGGGTTGCCAGCGGAATATCTAGCTTCTCCAACCCAATTGTCTCCCTCACCTACCCGTGGCGAATCTTGTTTCATTAACAGCCGAGGCTCTGGCGACCCCGAACTCACGATGGATCTAGGGGTTGGGAGGGCAGTATGGCCTACAAGGTTTCATGTGTTCATAGCAAATCTTTCCCGAGATGGTCGGGCTTTATGGTGCTTGTTACCGGAACGTACCGGATCTGCATCTGGCAAAGGACCATCAGCATCGATTACACTCCGGGAGTATCCTTATCGCTACAACAACAACAACGACAATCGAGGCCACTTCGATTCATACAGTGAAATAGGGTATTTCTATGAGGAGAGGACTTAATAAGTCCTTTAATTAAAAATGGGCATAACATGACATCCATTATAAGGGTGTCGCGGCTACTTATCAATTAATGTTGAGCGTAGTGCCTTTTGTCCATGCATAACGTATTGACGGACTTCAATCAAATGTTTATGAGTACATACGCACTACAAAGAGTAACAGCTTTGGCTCCAAAATTAGTTTTGATATCACTCCGAAAAATGTTAACACTCATTGAAATCAATAATCGAATAGATTAGTTAAACGGAAAAAAGTAGTTTTGCTGTTTTTACATGGTGCTGGATTAAAATTTTTTTCAGTTTTTGAAATCTCCACGTAGTAAGTGTGAGGGGGCACATTTTCAACTTTTTTGTAGCGTTCGCTCTACGGCCCATATTCTTAACACTCGGTAAGTCTTTGGGGAGTATTTCTTCGGTTAAAACAACAGCAAGAACACTAAAAAATGCGATCTTATTATAAACAACATTTTGTGCTGAGAAAACAAATTTCATGAATCCAAGCTCAGAGCAGTATAAATATACTTCCTCATATTTTAAAAGCTTAAAAACATGTCAAATTTTTTAAAAATTAGTTTCAAAACATTCAAATCATGAGCTCAAGTTGGGAGCTAACATACTTCTAGAATCTCGAGCATATTCTCAGGATTCGCTTACTTCGATAATCATAACTTTTCCTTTTAAAAAAGGATTTCTTTGTATACAAATATTGATGTTGAAAATAAAAAAAAATAAATTATTGGCGCAACTGGTTCCACATATTTTCTGCCGACTCCAAACAGCATCTGCAGGGCTGATGAATTTTCAATTCATCGCAGGAATACACCCGGAGTGTTTGCCAAGTTACTGCCGAGGGACTCCCAAAATGCTCAAAGAACATACGATCTAGTTCCATCCCTTTCAAAATTTAGAAGGGTGCTAAAACAGCATTCTATGGTGCAGATCTATTTTGTAGACCCACAAAGGCACACAGTAGGACAACCATATGCAATTGAGAAATAAAACAGTTTAGACTAATGACTCCTTCATTAGATTGACTGCTCAGCGCTAATACATGCCAAATTGTTTATACTCCAAGCAACGAGAGTATCAGTCGCACTCATTTATCTAAACAGAGATAACTCACGAACTCTCACTGGATACTATAGGAGCACTTTAGTTTACGATATCACCTTATTAAGTCAAATTGCTTTTGTGAGCTGGCGGATGAAACGCTTGTTCATATTCTCTGCGAATGAGTCGCGCTGGCAAGGCAGAGACTCGTGATATAGGGTAAAAAGCCTGAAGAGGTATGTACTTAAATTCATTACAATTCTCCAGAAGTAGAAATAGACTGAAATATCAAGCACAATAGATCTAAATAAAGGTCGCAGTGCATCGAGGACTAATAATGTAAATAATAATAAGAACTCTGTGAGTACATTAGGGTGGGTCGATTTGTATGGACGAAAATTAACCGCTATCTCGCCATCGATTTTTCGATAGGATTTGGGCTCAGGAAAAAAAGTTCCACTACGCATACCCAAAAAAATAATTTTCCAGCCTGCGAAATTTCATTTTTTTGATTTTTTTTCCACTTTGATTTTTAAGGTTTTTTCATGACCTACTAAAAATGTTCATATGTATACCCTGTCCGATCCAAAAATGTCCGCTAAAAACTTTGTCGATAACAGTTTTTTGAAAAATATTTTTTTTTAATATATTTTTTTAAAGAACTGTTATTTATTTTTTTCCAAAAAATGTTATCGACGTTTTTAGCGGATATTTTTGGGTCGGACAGGGTATAAATGAAATTTTTACAATCAAATGAACATTTTTTAATAGGTCATGAAAAAAGTCTTAAAAATCAAAGTCGAAAAAAAGTCAAAAAAATTAAATTTCGCAGGCTCGAAAATGAATGCGTAGTGGAACTTTTTTTCCTGAGCCCAAATCCTATCGAAAAATCGATGGCGCGATATCGGTTAATAAATCGACCCACCCTAGAGTACATACTTACAATTGGATAGATAACTTCTTGGGAAGTCATGTGCCAACAATTCTTTGGCTAACTGACATCTTGTCAGCATTTTCGCATCACTTTGCATGATGAGGCAGAAACACAGGGCAAACGATACGCTAAATATAGCGGTATTTATTTTCAAGCGCATTCTCACACCACTTTTTTTTATTTATTTTTTTTAACACTGATAAGAGTTCAGCTTTTACAAATACCAATACCAGGAATCGAGTAATAATTTAATAGCAATTGTTATAAATATTTATTATAGTCTAAATGAATTCCAATTAAATGCGCGATTTTAAAATATATTTTTTTCTTTCGATTATAATTGTTATATTTAAAGTTCACTCGTATGGCATCACTTTCACTTCGTAATGCTTTAAGGATATGTGTTAGAATAGCGATTACTTTGCTTTGCATCTAGGCTAACCGCGCTAAAGGATTGCGTTTTCAGTGCACACTTTCCACAGCTGCTGCTACAAAAGCTTCTCGTTCCAGCGTTAACGCACAACTGACGCATATTAAATGGTATTAAGGTTTTTAAAGCCTCGGTGAACACCGGAGCAATCCGGATACGCTGTGTCACCTCTGTGTTTGCACAAACATACATTATGTCGTTGTCGACAATTTTCCATTTTTCTCACATTTGACTATTCTACTATATTTGCTTTATCCATTACGATGCTTGGATTGCATCATTTCATAATTTGTAATTTCGTTACGTTCATACATTTTTTTATATGTATAGATTTTTACAAAGAAAATTTATAAATTTGTTTAGTGTTCTAATAACTGTACTTACAAATTTATTAGCATAAAGTCAACCTCCTTACAATATTTGTGCAGTAGCCTCAGTTGTAAAGCAGACAATCAAATCAAAATGGCACTGAAGGCGGCAAAAATAAACATAATTGGATTTGAATAGATATGTGGAGGTGATGTACGTAGCAATAAAACGATGTATGAAGCAATAAATTAAATATGCGGCTTAGTTGCACTTTAAAATTGTTACATACTAAAACTCACTGGAAGCTTACTTTCGTTTTCGATTTAACCCTAGAATGATTGAGAAAAAAAATCTTGTTTAAAGCTATGCATTTAACGCTCGCTTTTATTGAGAGCATACGGGGCAGCTGAGGGATCAATTTTCGGTCGAAAGCTATTGAACGTCAACTACGCGGTAGCTTTCAATCTTAAAATGACCAACGATACATTCTAAGTCAGATATCGATACGGTAGTCATAACAATCTCTTTCATAGAGGAAGTACGCAGAAAACTAGATCAGTCATAATGCTCTCAAAATAGAGGATCTACTTGAGCGGGGACTCAAGCTGGCAGCAGAAAAAAGCGGCTTCCAAGTACTCGTGGAGTTCGAGGTGTAAACATACATATCGGTAGCTGTTTCAAACCGATGATTCATTGTTAACAAATCGATAAAATGTCGATAATAGATTGGTAACACTTCGATATGAAATCGATAGATTTTCTATATCAAATCGAAAGCTGATTTATAGCAAATCGATGTTTTCGATAACTTTTCGATACAAAATCGATATCTCACCTATAACAATTTGGTAACACTCCAATAACAAATCGATAATTTTTCGTTAAAATTTCGATCAAAAATCGATATTTCGCTGATAAAGAATCAACAGCTTATTGGCAACATTTCGTTGCCATTTTTATAAATAATTAGCTTTTCGTTGGTAAGTAGATAACAAATCGATAGCTTTTTGAAAACAAATCGATAAGTTTTCAATAACATATCGTAGTTTTCAATTACAATAAAAAAACGAAAACTCGTCATTAAAATTTCGAGAACTCATCGACAACCTCTCTATGCTAACGCTTACACTTACATACCCTACGTTTACCTTCTGGATTCCCACATACTGCGAGTAAAGATATTTACAATTAAAAACAAGTAAGGACGGGACTGTCTTCGGTTGTGCCGAAGACTTCACACCTTTCATGAATGGGGCTGTACAATAATCTTATCCCGTTCGGAATCTCCAAATAATCGGTTGTATAAAATATGTACATACCTAAAAGATTTTAAGATAAATATAAAATAAAAAATGGCAAAAAACCCCCTTATCTGAACGATCGGTTGTATGTGATATATATTATATATAGCTCCGATCGAAATGATTTTTACAGGAAATCTTCTATGATATATTAGAATAAATATCACCAAGTTTAACGTTTTTATATTGGAAATTAAGGGAGAAATGGCTAAAAATCTTCCTATCTGAACGATCGGTTGTAAGGGATATATACTATATATAGCTCCGATCAAAGTGATTTTTTCAGAAAATCTTCTATAATATATTAAAATATATATCACCGAGTTTCACGTTTATACTTTCTAAATTAAGGGAGAAATGGCCAAAAATTTTCCTATCTGAACGATCGGTTGTATGGGATGTATTTATATATAGCTCCGATCGAAATGATTTTTTCATGAAATCTTCTATGGTATATTAGAATAAATATCACCAAGTTTAACGTTTTTATATTGGAAATTAAGGGAGAAATTGCCAAAAACCTTTCTATCTGAACGATCGGTTGTAAGGGATATATACTATATATAGCTCCGATCAAAGTGATTTTTTCAGAAAATCTTCTATGATATATTAAAATATATATCACCGAGTTTCACGTTTATACTTTCTAAATTAAGGGAGAAATGGCCAAAAATCGTCCTATCTGAACGATCGGTTGTATGGGATGTATATTACATATAGCTCCGATCGAAATAATTTTTTCATGAAATATTTTGTGATATATTAGAATAAATACCACCAAGTTTAACGCTTTTATATTGGAAATTAAGGGAGAAATTGCCAAAAACCTTTCTATCTGGACGATCGGTTGTATGGGATATATACTATATATAGCTCCGATCAAAGTGATTTTTTCAAAAAATCTTCTATGATATATTAGAATATATATCACCAAGTTTCACGTTTGTACTTTCTAAATTGCGACAGGAATGATCAAAATCGTCTTATCTGAACGATTGGTTGTATGGGAGATATATGTTATAGTGGTCCGATCCTACCGGATCCGATAAATGTCTAATATAATACAAAAATACATCCTTGTACCAAATTTCATTGAGATATCTCAAAATTTGAGGGACTAGTTTGCGTTCAAACAGACAGACGGACGGACGGACGGACAGACGGACATGGCTATATCAACTCAGTTCGTCGCCCTGATCAATTCGGTATAATTAATGTGAGTCTATCTTCTATATTTCTCAACGTTACAAACATCGGACCAAAGTTAATATACCATTTCATGTTCATGAAAGATATAAAAAAAATTGTATGACTTGTAAAAAATAGCTCGCAATTTTGGTTCCGGCTTCATGCTTAGTTTCGGTTTTGATTAAGCCTTCCGTTTCATGTTCATTTCTGATTTCAGTACTTACATCGGTCAGGTGAAAGTTCCGATTTGAGTGTAGTTTTCGGTTTCGAGATAGGTCCAACTTAGGTTCCGATACCGGTATCGTTCTCTGTTTCCGTTACGGTTTCAATATCGTTCTGCTTTCAGTAATAGTTTTAGATTGGGTTCAGCTCCCTTTGAATATTGGATCCGCCTTGAATTTTCGTTTAGGTTTCGCTTCCTGGTTTGGTTCCAGCTTCGGTACCGTATTCGGTTTCTAACTTCTGTACAGCGATCAGCAGCTCTGAGAGATGCCTTTCCCCCTAGTTTCAGAATAAGCCATAACCAGAATAAGCCCATCATCTTTTTAGTGGAAAAAGCAGATGAATAAAAAACATATGATATTCGTTGGATAAGAAAGCAGGAAGGAAACGTTTAGGCTGTGGTAAGACCGCTGGAAAAATGAAACCTAGACAGGTGGATAGGGTTCTGATCGTGTCCGTACGATTTGGAGAGAGATCTATATCAATTGTTTCTTAGCTTCTTTAAGGAATAATTTCCACACTCGTCTTCAAATGCTTAGTTAAGGCCCGACCAAGTCGCCGTCGATAGTCTAATAGCAAAAGATCATTTCGGGAATATTTGAGCATAATTTTGGGACCAATTTTAAATAATTTCAAGAACTAGATTGCCAGAATTGTCACCGGTATCAATTCGGGATTATTTCATTATAATTTTTTTCGAAATTAATTTGAGCCTAGGGCCCGGGTTTTCAGTGCGATTTTAAACTCCTGTACATAAGGGTGTGTTCAAGCTCTAGTTGTTGCGAAGTGTTTCTTTTTTATAATCGAGCATCACATTCCTCGGCTAATTTGCACAAAATTTATAACGTGGCGTTTTAGTTGAAAAGAACGTTGACAGTGCTCTTATCCGAAAATGGCCCACTTTTATAAAAATTTACCTAAATTTGTTAATCAATTTTTGAGGCAAAGGCAGACAAGCCTGGAAACGAATAATTAAAAATGCCCACGGAAGGGCTCTTAAATGATCCCGAAATAATTCTGAAATATTTGCCAAATAATTCGAAAAACTATCTCAAAATGGTTCTGAAAATAATCCCGAGATCATTATGTGATTGTCTCGAAATTTCGAGTAATGATACCGAAGAAGTCTCGAATTGAGAGCGAAAATATGTATGTCCTAAATTATTCGGGTATTCGCATGTAATAAAAAATATTCGAAAACTACACCTTTCACAACTGTATTTGGAAAACGGGAAAAATTTGTTTAAGAAACGGGCAAATTTATTTGAGAAAAGGACAAATGTATTAGAAAAAAGGCAAATGTGTTTGAGAGAAGTGTTAAATTAATGTTTTTGAATTGTTCTGAAATGCACCTTACTCAAATAACATTTTCCCGGGTCTCAATTTAATTTGCTCTTTTCTGGAAAACATTTGGGGAATGTGTAGTTTTCACTTTCACGATTGAAGTATAAATTTTAACTTCTATTATAAAATGCATAGCCATTAGCACCTCATGAAAACCTCTGCCTCAAAAAGCAGAAGAATGACTGCAGTTGAAATGTAAAACACATAAAATATTGTTAATATTGTAACGAATTTTTTTTGTTTTTATCGGCCTATTGATAAATCATTCAAGGTTCGAATCGTTATTGTTCTGGCCTTGAGCTCGATTCGAACCTTGAATGATATTGTAACGAATTTTGGGGAGTTCCCGATAATTGTGAACTTTCTGCTAACGTTCGAATTGATGAACTCTTGAACAAATAACTCCAATATTCAGTATTGCAAAATGGTCTTTATTTAGACTACTTTGGGGGTAGTACTTCACAACTAAAATTATACTTCACTAATAGCGTGTTTAAATCAAACTGATTAGTTATTCCTCAGCTGCGTTAGTTTTATACTCTCTGTTGCCTCGTTCCCATATTTCTCCTAAGTTCTAGACTTTTCACGAACATGCAACAGTTGTATCGCATACTTGATTATTTAGCTATATGCGTGTGTATGTGTGAGTAACAACTTCTGCTCTTAGCTGATGACTACATATGTGTATGTGAGTAATCTCTTTGCTTTAACCTGTTGGTTATGTGTTTGAAATATTCTTCGTTGCCTTCTCTGTTAGTGGGGCTGCTTGCTTTAATGTGTACATGTACATAAGTGTGGCTGCTTGCTGTTTTTGCCGTTGTTATTATTTACTAACAGCATAGCGATGTTAATATTCGCCACAATATTCTTCACCTACTCCAGATAGGGTTAATACGACAACTGACTAATTGGATTGCATCTTATGAATTTATCAAACAAACTTGTTGTGAAATTCACAACTAATTTGTTTATATGTGTCAAAATGTCAACGTCTTCTTTATTGACCTAGAAACCTAGAATGCTTAAAATTTTCCGTAGAGCTATTTTTTATAAACATTTTCATTGAGTTTTAAATTAATGTAAATTTGTCTATAAAAAAATATACATATGTATGTATATATCAAATGTATATATGTATTTACGCATTTTTTTTTATGTAAATAAATTTTTGGTTTTTTTGTTTCAATTCATATCTCACTGAAGTCGAACATAATGTACGCAAACTGCGGAAACAAGTTGAGAATAACGTTAGTAAATTAAAATATGGAAAGGCTTAATTTATTACAAAGCTTAATTGCTGAAATTTAGTTCATCCACGTGATAAATGTATATCATCTTAAGAGTACTTAAATCATATGACTTTTTTGTTGTTGTTCATATCATATGTCTCATTATACAAATTTTCTACGTCTTCTTTTTCAGCACCCAAACGCTCCATTATTCACCACAATCATATTTATCGTGGGCGCGATGGCTAATGATCTGCACACGAACATTTTACAAGCGAAATCCCAACAATGACAGCTACTGCGACAACAACAACTACTACACCTTCACCAGCACTAAATTCCACATCCGGTGTTACGCTTTTAACGAAAAGTTCTCCTTATAACACATCCCCAGCAGCAACAGAGCTACCAAATAATTCAAATGAGATGTCAAACTCCATTTTAGTAGCTGGGATGTCTTCGTCGAGGGTTACACCTGCGCATACACCGCCGCTAATACCACATCCTCCACCAGCTGTCAAAGCTACGGGTAAACTTTTCAATAAAAGTTTACCAAAACGTAGAAAAGCTGGTGAAATTTCTGCTATACCCGTTTATGATCCGAGTATTGAATGGAAATGTCCGAACGTTACGAGTTCGCGTAGTTTAGAATGTGGTTGTGATTTACCGCATACGTTACGTTGTACTGGGGATTTACATGGACTAACGGTAATTTTAACAATTTTATGGTAATTGATTTGTGTGTATTTTTATATTTGTTAATTTAAGGTTCTCGCTAGTAATTTGCGTGTGTCGCCGTATACGATCTCACTGTTGGACTGCTCATTGCGTAATGTCACCTTTTTGAGTGATGCCAAAATTTTCGAGGGCATCTCTTGTATGGCTTGGTGATTTCTTCGGGTGAAATTAAACGTGTACATAAATCGGCGTTTTTGGGTATAAAAGGACCATTGCAGGCTTTAGGTAAGTCATTAAATATGTCCTATAGATGAACCTGAATTAAAGAGTTTGGTATTACATATGTTTTGGGAGAGTTCTGAAAATGTTCCTAGAAAGTTAGCATGTTTTAAAAAATAAGTTTTAATAAAATCAAAAAGAGTAATGCATGGAGGACATCCTCTAGCCACGGTCATTTATATGGCAGGCGTCAAACGTTGACGCAATCTCAGCTGCCGGATAATGACTCCTCACTCACCTTAAGCGTTAGGTTCCATGTTTTGGCCCTTTTGCAGGCCCATTGACTAGGACAGTTATGATTCCCTATAGCGATTCTCTCTTGCTTTGCGATGACTAAGTTTAAATTTGAATTTATTCGAAGGGTGCGACTTACACATCCCCTTGAATCTGGTATTAGTAGCTCTTACGACAGGCAATACCACGGCGGGTATATTCTGATACCTAACCGCTGGGGGTATCAAGGCCTTATCGAATCAACAATATATATAGCAAGGTTAGCAAGACATCGCTTGCTAGGTTAAGCGAACAGATAAAGTTGCTGCGGTCAGAAAGTATTCCCTTCGGCAGCCGTATTTGGAAGCAGATGGTGGGAAAACCTGCACTGAGTCGGGAGAGACAGGGGCAGGAGTACTTAATTTGCTATGCAATGTCCACAATCGCCTCGCGGGATCGTCATCATCAATAAGCGTTTATGCGCCCTTTTGTTATAAAATTTCCCTAATATTCCAGCAAAAATTATTTTAAGAAAACTAAGAAGTTTATATAGTCGGTTAGGAGTCCCGTTCCGTTTGAATGATTTAGAAGCTCCCCAAGGCCACCAATGATCTGGTCAGTCCTACAGTAGGTGCTCCAACGTTTCCTCCTCCTCTGGAAGTAGCTGCGATATGAGGTGTTGTGCTACAATATCGTTGGTATGATATTTCATACCCCCTGGGTGACTAGAGTCTCGAGATATAGGCCAAAACGTGGGCCCGTGAATGCCTAGACAGTGTTTATACAATATTGATATCAAATGAAAGCTGTTGATGAGTGCTTTAGTACAGAGTAATATATTATACCGCTGGGTGACTATAGTCTCGAGATATAGGACAAACGTGGACCCCGATATCCCTAGAATATGTGGGTAATATGGATATCAAATGAAAGCTGTTGCTGAGAGCTCTAAAGTAAATTTCATTGTGATATTCGATTTAGTCGCATAAACCTGGCAAAACTGATAAATATGCATAAGCCGAAATAGACATGAATTAATAATACCCACATACCTACTTATATGTCCTATTCGATTTGCCTGAAATTTGGTATATAAATTTGCCTATATTAGTGTTTACCATCCTTTTTGGGACTGGGATTAGGACTAGGACTGGGACTGAGACTCGGAGTGGGACTGGGGCTGGAACTAGAACAAAATGGATAGACTGAGAGAGAGATAGAATGAGACGACGATGGAGATAGATGTAGCGAAAAAGACGGAGGGAGGAGTGAATGAAAGGATTAGGAAAAAGTGTAGAGGGGGAGGGCAGAGTTAGACGGAAAAGGCTTTTTAAAATGTATGCAGGTTGGCGAAATTTAGGGCAGAACAGCGTCTGTCGGGTCTGCTAGTTTGTATACATTTTCCACAACTAACTAATTAATTTAATATCTTCACCTTTTGCAGGCCTTCCAGCAAATGCGCTTCTGAGCGTACCATGGAACTCGATAAACTCACTTGTTTCGCTTGAGCGTTTGGATTTATCAAATAATAAAATAAAAGCTTTGGGCACATCCGACTTTGGTGGCTCACGAATTTGGTCTACCTCGAGCTAGAGTAATAATCAAATATCCAGCATAGCACAACGGACGTTTGTGAATTTACGAAAATTGGAAGTATTAAAATTAGGCGGCAACCGTTTGGGCGATTATGCAACAAGCCTTAAAGCGCTTACAGTTTGTTACAGTTTACGGTAATAGTTGAGACAAAACAAATACATAAATATTTGACTTTTAAATAAACCTCTCGTCTTTTTATTTCCTCCTACCAATAGGCAACTTGATTTATCAGCCAATAATCTTAATGGTCCGCTCACCGCAGCAACCTTGCCAGGCTTACGTAATCTTGAATCGTTAGATCTAAATCGCAATCTCATCAAAAGCATACAAAATAAGGCATTACAAAATTTCACTGGTCTTACGAGTCTTTCGTTGCGGCACAATCAAATCGATGTATTACAGGATCACGCCTTCTACGGTTTGGGCACGCTAGAAAACTTGGATTTAAGTTTTAATGGCATCGTAGCCATATCAAGCGCATCTTTACAACATCTCACACGCCTCATTACTCTCGATCTTACGCACAACTTTTTACGAGCGCTCACTTCTGACTTGATTACACCTCTGCCATCGCTGCAAGTTTTACGCTTGGCAGGCAATGATATTTCGATTGTGGCTAAAAATGCTTTGGATGGCGCACGCGAGCTTAAGAGTCTCTCTATGCAGGATAATCCGCTTTCGTGTGATTGCACTATACGTTCGTTTGCCGAATGGTTGCAGGTGACGAAGTTACAGTCGGGAGATTTGATTAGCGCTACATGTGTAACGCCACCACGCCTTGAGGGTGCACCGCTTCTACAAGTACCGTTGGAGACGCTCAATTGTGAAATGGATAATGTAGAGAAGGATAATGCGAACATAATTGAGCAATTGGAAGCGATAACAAGACAAAATCATACGACCCATATTAAAGATCTGTCGGAAGAAGTAAGTTGAGGAAGAGTGGTAGAGAGTGGGTTTTCGGAATTTACTGCAATTTCTTTTATTTTTTCATTTAGATTGTGCTGCACGAGCTTCACTTCTCAGCCGACTATGGCCTCATACTTACCTGGATACTAAATCTTAGTAAAACGACTATATGTGTGATGCAATCTTTGTCTATAAAGAGGAAAATATCAATGAAATACTTATTGATAATTCACCGGTAAGTTTAGACCTTGGGTATCCAAAAATAAAAAGTCATTGTCCTTTTGCATACGCCAAGCGAGCACAATTGTGCTAAAGAATGCAGACCCCTGGCCTAGATCAACTCCTTACGGGCAAATTGCTAGTTTGTTTGTTAGGCTGAAGCTTAGTCTAGAGACTATGTTCTCTAATAGGATCCCATAGAGGCAAGATTCTGGCTCGGCCGCCTATATGGATGGCTGTCATCTAAAGTTCCACACCTGTGGTAATTTTTCTCAGACAATCAAGCATCGATCGACGCCCTCCACTGCTGGGAATACTTTGAAAACTGACGCTAAAGATTTGTGCTATCAATTCTTCACAGTAAGTGATATGGGGTTCCAGCTCGCCGCAGTGTAATGTGCTGTGTTTCCGATGAGCTTGCGAGAAAAATGATCAAACCGGACACTATAGCTTGCACATGAAGAGTCCAGATAAACTTGACCTAAAATAAATGAAAATTGAACTAAGTTCCTAATTGACCTCAATCGTCTTTCTTTAGATCCACTGATTGGGATATTAACGGGATGTTATACGATGAGAGTATACGGCGAACGCATTGGGAATCCCAACCAATAATTTCTGGCGGAGCAGTAAAGACAAGGAAAAAATGGGGAGTGTTAATAATTTCTATGCAGATGCCCTCTGGCCATAACACTGGTTTAGATCCAAAAATAACCAGAGGAGTTAAAAATAGAGCTTCCTAGACTTCTATTCGGATACCTTTTTGTACATAGTGTATGCCCTCGATGCAACAGCAAAGTGATCTAGAATAACGTCTGTTAATACTCTCACTTCAGATTTGATTAGTTTGAAATGTAACCTCATTTCTTCCTAACCAAAGGGACCATGAGACCTCACAATCATCCTTATTTTATCAACACGGAGTATAATGCCTTTAAGGTTGCCTAACTGTCAATAAAGATCGCTACATATTTTCCACAAAATTTATCGTCCTTGTGAAATCTTGATTAAAGCATAGACCTCCCCTTGAAGACACTTCAAGAGTCAGTGAGTCGGTACGACTTAGTTATCCACAGACACTTCGGGTACCGCTCAACCTTTGTTCGATTTTTCAATTCGAAGCGGTCTCTGTAGAGTGTAATGTTTCTTTCACTACCTAGGCCCACCTCCGATTCCTCCATCAAAGAATACTTTATATTCTCTATCTTTTCGCTAGATAATTGAAGTACACTTTTTACGTCAGTGCTAAGATGCCATTATAACTCCTGCAGTAATATGCCCCGCCTGTGAAACCTTCCATCATCTGCTGGATTTTTTGGCAGAATTTCCGGGCGTTATTTCTATCCACATTTAGCCGACATCTGAACCTCCTCGCACTGGCATTTCTTTCTTTTGAATAGATGCCGGACTTCTTTCTTAGCGTAACGATAATGCTCCTATGCACCGCACGCTGCTGGAACGGTGCCCAACGTAACACTGTGTAGAGTCAGAAAACGTGCCAGACCTTTTTATTTGGCAAAGATCTATCAACATCAACAAGTCACTCAGAAACCTTAGGAGAGTATTTTTATCACTACTACTATATTAACAACAACTCGTATTGGATACGAAATGCAGAAACTCCGCGCAAAATCACTATCCACTCAATCCTACCTAGTATTATGTATATTGTTGATGTTGTTGTAGCGATAAAGACACTCCCCGTTCTCGATATTGGTGGCCCTTTTCCGGATATAGATCCGCTACGATCCGGTAACAAACACCATTAAGGTACTAGCCCGACCATCTCGGCAACGATTTAATATGACCACAATGAACCCTCTAAGCCATACACCAACTTCAACCGCGCTGTAATTTAGTCAAGCCTTTAAACTCTCAACCCTTTCATGCGTTGGATAGCATTTTACTGACCGCATTCATAATGGCCGTAATCGCCACCGCAAGACGGCATTAATGCAAATGTAAATAGTACTTCTTTATCCAGCTTGATTGGCCCTAATTACTAATAAATTACTTTTGTTCTTATTTGCAGATCCATTGCGAAAGCAAAGTCTTGAATGGTCAAAATACGGTCAGCGTAATTGTGCCAGATAGCTCCACTTTGGAAATTGGGGAGAGGTAAGGACTTATTCATAATAAAATGACTACTAGGGTGGTCCTTAAGAAACGAATATCTCGAAGGTGATACAGATACATTTTGGTATATTTAACCATTTACAATCGGCATCTAAATATATCATAACTATTTTATTTCATTGCTTTTTAAGACTACCCTAATGTTAATATATATTACTCATTTATAATTCTTTAAAAAATACCAATTCCTTCCATCAACAGCTACCGTTTCTGTTTGGTCATGGTGCAAGAACAAAATCCTGATGCCGATTTAAATGTTGGCTGTTCGAACATTACCAAGCTCCAACTCAGCAATCCCGGTTCAGTGCCCGAAGTTAGACAATATCATCGACGGCCATATAAAACTGAGCTACCAATTTATCGTGCTAGCGATACCAGTTATGCGCCTGTTATATCAATGGATGAGAGTCGTACAAACTTGAAACGAAATTACAATACACTTTACGAAGAAACAAATCTACACAAACAGCAACAACAACAAAGCACACAACAACATGCCTACACATTTCTGGATTCATTAAATAAAAGTTTCCTGCCCGGCTTGGGACTGGGTATAGTAGTGACCTCGATAGTGGTGCTGGTTTGGGGTGCAACACGTATACGACAACAACAACAACACCAGCACCATCAGCAGTGCACAAACAATAATAGCCGTGCAAGCACGCCGACTGCCACGACATGCTATGCTGCATCCGAACATATAGCACGACTTGCGGATGCCGAGAATGGCACGCGATATTTAAAATTGCAAGCTACAACAAGCTTGTGAAATTGATATTAGACTGACCTTAGTAAGTTCAGAATTGCGCAGAAAAAATCGAGTCAGTTTTTATGAAATATGTACTGATATAAAAATCGATAAATTTGTGAGTTGCTGTGGTATTTACAGTTAAATTTGTAATTCTCAGCAATTCTTGTGATAGTACTTCAATGTACCAATGCATTATGTATTTGATATGCGAACATATGTATGTAGTATATGCATTAGGGTTGTGCGAAAAAACTGCTTTTGTTCTTCTTAGGATGTTGAGGTCCTCATGGACCGGCCAGTTCAATCTAACTTAACCTAAGATGTTGATTGGTGATATGCAAAATGTAGTATACAGGCGTGTTGAATCGATTTCTTTGATGAACCTGTTATAAAAAAGTAACGGGTTTAAAAGTATCGAAGTGTTCAAAAACGTTGTAGATAAAGTTCCAAACGAAATCGCCGGTTCCAAAATATCGAAGTGGTCAAAAAAGTTTCAGATCAAGTTCCGAAAAAAACAACCGGTTCCAAAACCGTGTCCAGTTTCAACAACGCAACCAGTTCCAATAAAATAGAAATCACTTCCGAGAAAGTAACGATTTCAGAACATCAACTGGTTTCAGAAAAAAGATACCGGTTTCAAAACAGAAAACAGTTTCAAAAACGCAAGCGGTTTCAAAAATATAACGAATTCAGAAAAAGTAAGCGGTTCAAAAGAAGTTGACGATACTAAAAAAGTTACCAGCTCTTAAAAGTAGTAGGTTCAAAAAAAGTTACCATCCCTTAAAAGAAGCCGGTTCTAAATCAGTAACAAATTTTAAAAAAGTAGTGGTCCTAAGTAAGTAGCCGGTTTAAAAAAAATTACTTTTTCTAATAATAGTAACAGGTTTCAAAATGTTACCGGTTTGAAAAAAAACAACTGGTTATACCCACTTCGAAAATATCGATTATAAAAAAGTAACCGCAAGTAACCGAAGTAAGCGATTCTGAAGAAGTTACCGGCTCCAAAAATAACGGTTTCTATCAAAACTATTGGTTTCAAATAGTGACCATTTCGAAAGAAAGTAAACAGTTTTATAATAATAACCGGTTTCAGAATCGGTTTCAAAAAAGTAACGACCTCAGGAAAAGTAGCCGCTTCTAAGAAAGTAACCGGTTTTAAACAAAAAACATTTTCTAATAAAAGTAACCGGTTTTAATAAAATTAACTGGTTCCAAGTAGCCAGTTCTAAAAAGGAACCGGTTCTAAGTGAGTAGCCGGTTTTAAATAAAAACCCTTTTCCAATAAAAGTAACTGGTTCAAAAAAAAATAACTGGTTTTAAAAAAATAGCTGGTTCTAAGATAAGTAGCGGGTTCGAAAAAAGTAGGCGATTATAAAAAAGCAACCGGGTCGCTTTAGCTTCGTTTCCGTGAATTGAGATCGCAGCCAGTGCCTGCAAGTATTGAGAAGAGAATTCACCCAGCCAACTGAGGTGAGGTGCAAGTTGATGCCTTCCCTTGCTCCTATGCTCAGGTTGCACTTTTCAACCAGCTTCTTTAGAGCTTATAAGTTAAGCTTCGTCGGTAGAAGCAGATGAAGGAATTGCGAGCTGCAGGAATAAACGGTTTAGCACGTTCTGTGTTCGTGTCCTGTGCTCGCCAGGTCAAGGTGCTAGTTATTAGGGGCGGCAAAGTTGTCAGATATCAATTAAGCTAGGTCCTAGAAAACTTCTAGCATTTGCAAAAGGATGGAGTTTTTCTATAACATAAGTCCTGGCAGCTTATTGGGGTTTTTCTGTTTGTTCAATAAACAAAACTGGTAGCACAATGGACACATTTAGTCTATGTCAGGTTTTCATTGACCTTACCCAACAAAGAACGAATTGAAGAAACTCGAAAAATGATTTAAATAAACCGAGAAAAAATGGGAAAAATCTTTGAGCTGACCCTTGTTTTTGATAACTTTAGGTTGCCTAATATTACTCTTGAAGAGCTAAGTCATCTCGAAAGAAAAGCTAGTCAGCCACACGTTATCAACTTGCATTTGCCAACAATGTGCTTCGGTCTTTCACCGGTTGGCGTTTAAATCTTAATTAGTCCAAGAACAGGAATTTATTTCGTCTCACCCTAATGCAGTTTTTTTCCGTTTATTTTCTAGTTATAAAGTTAACACTTTAGCACCTAAGCCAAATATTAAAAAAAAGAACAATTGTTAAAATTATTTTATATTAGTATCCTAACTATTTCTGTATGCATTAATGTTTGTTTTTAAGGCTTTTTCCAATTTTCAAAAATTTGTATTTGAAACACATTCTTTATTATTTGAGGATATATGCTAAATGAATCGCATAGAATAGTGTATTTTGTTGCATTCTTAAATTTCTTGTGCCATAGTTTTTAAAACTATTTTCTTTACTGCAACATACTTGCACACTAGGGTGGTGCAAAAAAAGTCGAGGCTTATTCTTGAATCGACGATATAGGCCACCTTTAGAATATTTTCATAAAACATATGATTTTTATAGAGAAGGATCACTCATCCGTTTTTTTCTCCGCTGTATGTAGGAAATTGAAAGATCTACAAGAGAAGATCTCATAATAACTATATTATGATTTATTTATTAGATGTCCCTATTTACCCGAAAATGTAGATTATTTAAAAATTTAGGGCCCCTCTATTCGTGCCGAAGAGTTATTTTAATGTTAGTTTTCTTCCTGCTTTTGTTGCTTTTCTTCGTTCCCTTTTCATTATCTAGCTATAAGTTTTTCTGTGATCCATGCAAGAAAAAGATTTAAATTTGTTTGGCCCACACTAATGCACACATTCACACATATACACACACATAGCACCGTAATTTTAGGCGCTTAAGTTAATTAACTCTTCGCTTTCGCGACTCTCTTTTATTTATTTTTAAGATTCTTTCATCATTTAATTTGCAAATACTTACACACATCATACACTTACATATGTACATACTTTTGATATATAAAAATAATTTAATAACACTCTTAATTAATTTTTTAACAAGCAAATAAAAAATATTATTTAAAAGCAAAGTATGGAATTATTTAAATACTAGCAGGGTACCCGACGTTGTTCGGGTTGCGTATTTATATTAAAGTGGCCCTTATATATACTCAGTTGAGCAGAGCTCACAGAGTATATTAACTTTGATTGGATAACGGTTGGTGTACAGGTATAAAGGAATCGAGATAGATATAGACTTCCATATATCAAAATCATCAGTATCGAAAAAAAATTCGATTGAGCATCGTCCGTCCGTCCGTCCGTCCGTCTGTCCGTTAACACGATAACTTGAGTAAATTTGGAGGTATCTTGATGAAATTTGGTATGTAGGTTCCTGGGCACTCATCTCAGATCGCTATTTAAAATGAACGATATCGGACAATAACCACGCCCACTTTTTCGATATCGAAAATTTCGAAAAATCGAAAAAGTGCGATAATTCATTACCAAATACGGATTAAGCGATGAAACTTGGTACGTGAGTTGAACTTAGTTTTCAGTTTAGTTTGCAAGCTGTAATTTGGCAGTCGTTTGAATATATCATGATGAAAAGGGAGGAACGTTACTCTTATTACTATATGTCTGCTTAATAAAAATTAGCAAAATCGGAGAACGACCATGCCCACTTTTTAAAAAAACATTTTTTTAAATTCAAATTTTAAAATAAAAGTTAATATCTTTACAGTATATAAGTAAATTATGTCAACATTCAACTCCAGTAATGATATTTTGCAACAAAATACAAAAATAAAAGAAAATTTCAAAATGGCGTGGCTCCGCCCTTTTTCATTTATTTGTCTAGGATACTTTTAATTCCATAAGTCGAATAAAAATTTACCAATCCTTGTGAAATTTGGTAGAGGTTTAGATTCTAGGACGATAACTGTTTTCTGTGAAAAAGGGGAAATCGGTTGAAGCCACGCCCAGTTTTTATACACAGTCGACCGTCTGTCCTTCCGCTCGGCCGTTAACACGATAACTTGAGCAAAAATCGATATATCTTTACTAAACTCAGTTCACGTACTTATCTGAACTCACTTTGTATTGGTTTAAAAAATGGCCGAAATCCGACTATGACCACGCCCACTTTTCGATATCGAAAATTACTAAAAATGAAAAAAATGCCATAATTATATACCAAATACGAAAAATGGATGAAACATGGTAATTGTATTGGTCTATTGACGCAAAATATAACTTTAGAAAAAACTTGGTAAAATGGGTGTGACACCTACCATATTAAGCAGAAGAAAATGAAAAAGTTTTGCAGGGCGAAATCAAAAGCCCTTGGAATCTTGGAAGGAATACTATTCGTGATATTACATATATAAATAAATTAGCGGTACCCGACAGATGATGTTCTGGATCACCCTGGTCCACATTTTGGTCGATATTTCGAAAACGCCTTCACATATACAACTAAGGGCCACTCCATTTTAAACCCTCATTAATGCCTTTAATTTGATACCCATATCGTACAAAAACATTCTAGAGTCACCCCTGGTCCACCTTATGGCGATATCTCGAAAAGGCATCCACCTATAGAACTAAGGCCCACTCCCTTTTAAAATACTCATTAACACCTTTCATTTGATACCCATATCGTACAAACAAATTCTAGAGTCACCCCTGGTCCACCTTTATGGCGATATCTCGAAAAGGCGTCCACCTATAGAAACTAAGGCCCACGCCCTTTTAAAATACTCATTAACACCTTTCATTTGATACCCATATCGTATAAACAAATTCTAGAGTCACCCCTGGTCCACCTTTATGGCGATATCTCGAAAAGGCGTCCACTTATAGAACTAAGGCCCCTCTTAAAACTCTTACACCTTTATTTGATACCCATATCGTACAAACGATTCTAGAGTCACCCCTGGTCCACGTTTATGGCGATATCGCGAAAAGGCGTCCACCTATAGAACTAGGCCCACGCCCTTTTAAAATACTCATTAACACCTTTCATTTGATACCCATATAGTACAAACAAATTCTAGAGTCACCCCTGGTCCACCTTTATGGCGATATCTCGAAAAGGCGTCCACCTATAGAACTTAGGCCCACTCCTTTTAAAATATCATTAACACATTTCATTTGATACCCATATCGTACAAATAAATTCTAGAGTCAGGCCTGGTCCACCTTTATGGCGATATCCCTAAATGGCGTCCATCTATAGAAATATGGCCCACTTCCTCTTAAAATACTCTTTAATACCTTCCATTTGATACAAATGTCATACAAACACATTCCAGGGTTACCCTAGGTTCTTTTTACAACATGGTGATTTTTCCTTACTCTGTCTCCACAGCTCTCAACTGAGTATGTAATGTTCGGTTACACCCGAACTTAGCCTTCCTTACTTGTTTTTATTTTATTTAGTGTATGTGTACGACAACCAATCGCACACCTACCAAAGCATCGCAGTACACAGGAAAACTTTGCGCCACCTGTCAGCGAATAGATAAACCGAATTGCACCAAAAGGTTTGAGTCCCTGATTAACGCGTGTAAAAGGTTTAAAATCTTAGCTAAAAAAATTTCATATTGTAGGTAAATTTAAAGATTTTGGAGCAAATACATTTTGACCGATACTCAGTTATCGATTAATTTATCGAAATATCACAAAATTCAAATGAAACCTGTGACCTTCCTCTATTGTTTGATGCCCATATTGTACGCATATTTAGATGTTTTAGGTAACCTCAATTTAACCGATTATCGTAATATGGCAGCGTGTAATAATTTTTTTTTGGTACGCCACTGTATCTATTCATGAATTTGATTTTTAATTTATATGAAGCTGAAAAAAAACTTTGCAAAGGCATTCTTTGATATTTGTTTGGAAACTAAGTGTATTCGTTTTTCAAAAAAAAATCCTTAAAAGTAGCTTAATTATAGCTTAAACAATTATATTTTTTTGTTTCTCACGCGATTTTAATGATATAAGTTCTATATTCCCTTCTGGATTACAGGCTATCCATCTGTGAAAGTCTCATAAAAATCCATTCGTTAGTTTCCGAGATTATCGATATCATACAGACAAACAGACAAACAGAAAAAAGTGGTGCCGATGGATTCTACGACGTTCCAAACGCCAAGTACACTCATTTTTTTTTAGAAATCTTGGATCTACAGACACGATTTTCTAGAGATTTATTATAGTATAGATTAGATAAAGAAAGTCTTAAGGTGGACTTACATAAACGCTTTGGTCGCTTCAAAGCGAAGAAAGCGGCAAAGGGTTTCATTGTTATCTTAAAGCTCTGTCGAAGCGACAAAGCGAAGCAACGCGACCAAAGAGTTTATGTAAATTACCCTTTAGCTCCTTTACATACATGGGTATCTATGTCGGGTTGGCCGACAACGCGGAGAAGACGAATATGGTATTGTCTACTAAGAGATACAAAGTCCAAAATCGGACTAGGCCTAAGCTAGGTGGGGTGACCTTGCAGGAGAAACATTGCACAAAATATCTAGCAATCATTCTAGACAGTAAGTTGTCGTGGAAGCTCAACGGGGAAGCGAGAGTGAAGAAGGCTTCAACGGCACTTATTACATGTGAAAGAATGCTGGGGAGTACGTGGGGTCTAGCACCCTCTCTCTCACATTGCGTATTTACAGCGATTTTAAAGCCTATCCTATACTATGTAGTCCTTGTTTGGTGGAAAGCCACACAAAAAAGAACCCTGCTCAAAAAATTAGAGGAGGTGTGCACACTATCAACGCTTGGCATTACGAGAGCCCTGAAAATAACTCCGACTGCTGCACTCTATGCCATTCTGCAGATTTCACCTCTAAATCTGGTGGCAAAGAAAAAAGCGTTAACGAGGCTAAGTGCCTCGGTGCAGCTTCAGCGCAGATCGTACGGCAATAGTAGTATATCGTCATCAATTTTAGGACGAACAGACTACCTGATTCCATATATTGTCTTCGAAGGGGCTCTTAGAGCCACAATACAGGTGGATAGTCGGCGCTAGGGTGCTCAAATTGCAGGCGAGGCAATACACGTGTACACCCATGGTTCCAAAGTAGTGGAAAGAGTAGGGTCTGCCGTATACTGTGCTGATCCGGAAATAAACAGATCCTAGAGGCTGCCAGATCACTGTAGCGTTATTCAGGCAGAAGTAGTAGCCTTAACCAAAGCAGTAGAAACACTGTAAAAAAATAGCTTAAACAGCGGCGTCAACTTTTATACTAACGGTCAAGCAGCAACTAAGGCAATAATCTTGCATTGCACAACGCCTAAAAGTGTGTTAGAATGTAAGCTATCTCTGGAAAGAATCGGAATAGGGAGAAGCATACATACGTCCCAATTAGATTGGGCGAAATGAAGAGAAGGCCACAGATCGACCAAAAAGGAAGGGCGTGGAGGTCTTAAACCCAAGACTAACAAAGTTACTACTTTTATTAAAAAGAGAGAATGTATCCTGCCTTCTGATGTCAAATGTTTTTAAATAAGGTTTGGTCAGTGATAGCAGATGTAGGAAGTGTGGGATGGAGAAGGACACGATCGAACACGTTTTGTGCTTTTGCCCTGCGCTTGTCGGACTAAGTCTCCAGTCATTAGGAGTGAAACAGCTGTCAGGTCTGGAAGAAACAAGTGGCATAGGTCATAGAAAGAAATATTTAGATCTTTCCTGAATTTGGGAAAATAGAATGGTTCGAGTTCAAAAATATATCTGCTGCTGATTAGGATATCACTCTATTTTGGCTGCCGTCTCAAAAAGCCTTTTCTCAGAGGTTGTTTTAAAAACGCCCTATCTGAGCATACAGCGGTACATTTTGACGTGAGATAGAGTGCTTTTTCAACCGAATCCCGAGATAGGGTGTTTTATGAAGTAAAGCTTGGAATAGGGCGTTTTTCAAAACTTCTCTGAGATAAGGTAATAGTGTACTCAGCAGTCGATAAATAAGCAATAATATGGTGGTTGTCTGAGGAGGAAATCCATAGAGACTGTATGGAGTGGTGGAGAAGGCTGTTCTGCATACAATTAATTCTGGCCAAAGGATACAATTGGAGAAACCAATAAGGTATTTGATCTGTGCACTTCTTCCTAACTGTGCGAAAGCTGACTAGCATGGATCAATATTAAACAAGTCGATATTTAGGAGCAGCTGACAATGATATCCTAGTAAAGCTCAACACAAAGGATGTGAAGATTACAGCGAACGCTAACAATGAGGAGATACTTTCCGTAAAGTTTGTTAGCATAGAAAAAACGCTGGCGACGGTCATAAGCTAAGTTCGCAGAAGGCCGGTTTATTGTTCTCCAAAAGGAAATACAAGCCACGTATTTTTTAACTGCCAACGCTAAATGGCCAGCCAGTATCCTATATCCAAGTAGGGACTAGCATTCGTTTGCAAACTAAACTTTCTATTCTTATAAATCGCTGTTCGGTATGAAATGGGATCTCAAGCCGCAAATGATACTGTAACGAATTTACTGCAAATCCTCTTATTTGCAACCTTCTGCTAAGTTCGAATCACTAATCTGTTGAATACATAACTCCGCTATTCTATAATGCAAAATGGCCTTTATTAAAGTTCTTCACAATAACACTACTATTGCTCGCCAGGTAGCGTCTTAAATGAAACTGATTGTCGCGCCTCTACTGTTGCTGCCTTTTATACTCTGTGATTTCCTCGTTGCATCTTCTAGGTGCTTCCAGAATTTACTAGTTACTGCTATATAATTATAACTACAGATGCACATGATAGCTTCTCATATGCGGAGTATTTGTGAGCGACACTTCCACAATTATAACTGCATACTTTTGGGAGCATCTCAGATAAGATATCTGCACGTATTTGTGCGTCTCTTCTCCGTTGCGTGTATGTACATATGTGTACACATAATGATTGATCTATTGATGTGCATACAAGTCACTGCTTAGCATCGGCTTAGAGATGATAGTATCCCTTAGTGCTGCTAATATTCGTTACAATAGCGAAGCAAATAAAGCAAATAAAGACGTGTTTTTGCTCGAT
>JARSSU010022725.1:0-37524 GCA_029619165.1 Eurosta solidaginis
TAAATCCGCTCCTGAGTTTTCCCAAAACAAAGTGAACACTTGTTATTTTCATCTTATAATTATTTAAACGGAATTTAAGCTTAACTTATTGCTTTTGCTGGTTCAAGACTCTGGCGGCGCCGTGGTGTAGTGGTAGCCTACCACACCGAGGGTGCCTGGATTCAAGACCCGCGGAAAAGCAACATCAAGATTTAAGAAAAAAGTTCATTCAATTACAAAAAAGCATTTCTAAGTGGGGTCGCCCCTCGACAGTGGTTTGGCAAACACTCCGAAAAGTTTCTGCCATTAAAAACCTTCTCAGTGAAAATTCATCTGCCTTCCAGGTGCCGTTCGGAGTCGGCATAAAAAATTAAAGCCCCGTCCAGTATATTTGTAGGAAAAACTAAAACGGGGCAAGATGCAAACTTGAAGAGAAGCTCAGCCTAAATATTTTCTGAGATAAATCGCGCCCAGTATATATTTGTTTTTATTTATCTTTTATCACGTTTCAAGCCTGCTTATTCAATCGTTTATTTGTCAATTTAGCAATGTCTGCCTCCGTCTTAAAATGCTGTGATAATTATTTCGTTGTGCTAAAAAATCTGAGAACGTGTATTAAGTGATCCTATTGCCCTACTATGAAAAAGATATACAGACATAAAAATAAATCTTTTATTTCATAGTTTTGATATATTTATATTTATTCAATACTGTCTATGAAAGAACATTTCTTACAGACTAATAACGATGGTGTAGGTTACAAAATAAAACATACCTACTTAAAATAAGTAAGTAAAATATTCCAAAAAGCTTGTTTTGCCATTGAAAAATCAAGGGAAATACTCTGAGATAGAATATTAAATTTGCGCGAAGATTTCGCCTTGGAATGCTAAAAGTAATGCTTTCCAGAAGATAAGGACAATCTGTGGTACCATGAATAACATTAAACATGAAAGTCAAAGATAAGATTGACCTACGGGTTTCGAGAGAGTGTAGGTCAAGTAGCATAATACGGGATGCATAGGGTGGAATGGAAGTATCAAATTTGAGGGACCGTAAAGCGAAATTAATGAACACCTTTTGAATACGTTCTATTCTTTTTATTGATACCTGGTTATACGGCCTCCAGACAAAAACTGCATATTCAAGGTGTGAGCGAACAAAAGTTATATACAACATTTTAAGAGTATAAGGGTCTGAGAACTTGGTGCAGTTCCGACGAATAAAGCCTAGAACAGAGTAGGCCTTCGCAATGATGAAATCAACATGTTGGTTAAAAGACACTTTCGGGTCAAACAAAAATTCCTAGGTCCTTTACTGCGACAACATTCTGAAGGACAGTATTAGAAAAGTGGTAGGACGTACTTCGAAAATGCAAAATTTTAGCAAATGTCATTTTAAAACATTTCTTTATGTTTAAAAAAGACGAGAACGCATTGAAGCTTTGCTTCATCAGAGGCATCTTGAACTTCGGCTGACACTTCGGCCAAAAAGCCGCCTGAATATCCAAATAGAAATTTAAAACTTATTAGAAAATTCAGGAAAATTCCCCGAATTTTCATGCAAATTTTCAGCTTTTCGGTAAGAATTTTTAGAATTTTTCTGAGGTGAATTCTAAAAATTCTTACTGAAAGCTAAAAATTTGCATGAAAATTCGCGGAATTTTCCCGAATTTTCTAAAAGGTCTTAAGTGTATATTTGGATTGTTGGTGTTATATATTGGTATACAAATATCGAAATAATGAAGGTTGAAGCAAAACTTAGTAAAATCTGTTTCAAAAATTAACCACATAAGCAATATATACTGGAGTAAAATAGTTTTTAGTCAGATAATTACATAGGTAACGGCGGCGAGGAGTTGGTAAAGCGTGTGCATCAGGTTCTGGCTACTACCGCCGAACGGGTTCAGTTGAAGTGGTTCAATCCTTTTATACCTAAGTGGTTAATTACCAATGTGATATCTAACGACAAATGTAGCAATCAGATGATTGCTGTTCTTAAGGGAATTAATCCTTTTCAGATATAAATTTATATTACCGAGGCCTTAAAAACGTCTCTAAACGGGCTGTCTTAATTTCATCGAAGTACGTCCAGCCTTAGCAAGATGGATCGACTGCATGTTAAATTGTGGCAGGATTATACATCCTTCCTAGCTTAAACAGCAGTCGCATGAATTTATATTGACTGACAAGCAGCAATTAATGCAATAATCTCGTATGAATAGC
Source organism: Eurosta solidaginis (assembly GCA_029619165.1). Classification (NCBI taxonomy): domain Eukaryota; kingdom Metazoa; phylum Arthropoda; class Insecta; order Diptera; family Tephritidae; genus Eurosta; species Eurosta solidaginis. The sequence continues at coordinate 2,205 of JARSSU010022725.1, forward strand.
ACAACCGAATCGGGATATGGAGGAACACACAAATGGGAATATATGAAAAAGCTACCAAACTAGCTAAGAAGGTTACATCCCTCGAAGCGTGTGCCGTATACATTTTCAATGAGAAGCTCTTTTTCTAATTGAAAACATTTTTTTCTAAATTGTTAATGTTGCTTTGCTCGGGACTTGAACACAGGACCTTCGGTGTGGTAGACGGATCACGTTACCACAATACCAGCGCCGCCACTTTTATACCATGCTTTTATTTCAAGAAATACGGATGTCGTTAAGCCGGACCAAGAAATGGCTCCTCTACACGATTTCTGAAGTATCCCCCATGGGGCCTGAGTACTCAGGATCGGAAATCAAGGAAACCGTCTCCGAAAGAATCGAAGTTAGATAGGCGGTATTCTCTGCAAAGCGCTCCATATTTTCAAAAAGCTGAGAATACCTGATTTTTCACTGGCGGTAGATATACTTTACAAAATATATGTGTAACAACAACAAGAAAGGGAATATGTATAAGTACGATCGATCGGGCGACGAAGCATTTGCTCTGAAAACAATTTGAGCATCAAATGATTTCATGACAAGAGGTCGGGTTCCGTTAATCATTATTTTAGTGTCATTACGAATATTTACACTTCTTTGTAAATTTCCCTGCACAGTAAACTGGCAGCCTGTTCCAGAGTTACTTCACATGCCATTCGCAAATAAGAAACAATAACAACAACGAGCAAGGAAGGTCGATGATCGGGATGCAGCAGAGAATATTTATTTTTGCATTTATATTTACATATGTATGTACGTGCATAGGCACTAGTGATGGTCAGAACAGAGAAAAGGAGTCCGAATAAGCAGACCCGGGTTCTTTAAAGATTTGACGACTTCGTGTGTAAATAAAAGAGTCGTAATGCGCCCTTAAGACCCGGTTTTCCACAGCATGTTTAAACTATACTTAAGTTTGATTATGACCGCTTACACTAAGATGAGCAATTTAATTTTATGCAAATGGCCAATTTGCCAAAGTTCAACCGATCTTAACTTTAACTGCAGCTTACACTCTCACTGATAAACCTATCTTTGATTCATGTTTGTAATGATATAAACCCTAATACTGCTGTACTTAACAAAAAAAACGGTTTTTTCTGAATCGATGATTAATGAAGTTTCTCAAATGACAGTAAATAAATATTTAATAATTACACGCATTGGACCTCCATACTAGAGATTTACGCCTATCACTTTAACGACGGCGGCGGCGTAGGATCTATTATATACCGGCGGCGGCGGCGTGGGCGGCGCGCAGGCGTACGCCGGTGTTCGTGCTTTAAAAAGCTTGATTTTTGTATTTAAAAAATAATATTTAGGAAAGGTTTTGTTTGTATGTATTTAAGGAAATGAACGTTTTGGCCATTTCGGAAAGATCCGAAATCCACGCCTCCTGACCCTCACACCATATGCCAGCACACAAACTATAGGCCAGCGACTTCGAACTCATATGTACCTTCGTCGACGTCACTTTCCTAGAAGCCCTAGGTGTAGCTTCGAAGACTTTCTAACGGATGTTTTGTCGCGCTATGCTGCCGAGCTACACCAGAGAAACACCTTGAAACGTTAGGGAGTTACTATTCGGCCAAGGATGCCGCTCTCGAAATCATAAGCAGTCTAAGTGGATGTCATTGCGTAACTCATCGTTGAAAATCGTATAATTCTCGGCGCATCTACATAATTAAAATTTTACAAGGACCCTGGATAAAATTTTTAAAATGTAGACCAAAGTTTGCAGACGTTTGTGTTCACAACATTGATTTCAATAGTCTTCGTTAAATCAAATGATATTTTAGTATGAAAGTCGACCGATTTTAAGTTGAAAGATGTTAACTGCTGTTTTCCGGCCTTATGATATAAGAGCTCATTATGGATGACCGCGTAGCACACCTGGTAAATATATGTGCCTACGTGTAGGTGATATTTAAACTTGGTTGATAGGCTATAATTAATGTTGTTCACTCCAAGGGACTAGTTTTGGATAGGGCCGCAACTTTACCAAGTGATTTTTCAAACCCTTCTCATACGTACATATACATATCTTCAACTTAAGTATGCGGTGAGAATCATTTCAAAGGAGTGTTTAAACTACTGGAACCTAATAAAGGATTTTGCATCACTGATTTCGCTTATTCTTTCAGCCAATTGCAATATACAATTTTTTTTAAAAATCGGCACCGGTAATTTGCTTTTTTTTACCAACTTGAGGGGAATTTGAAAACATGTTCGCCTTGGGCCATTTTCTTTGAATTCATTATTAATTTTTTGAAAAAATATGCAAAGCGAGCATATAAATTTATTATATAACTTTCCCTTTAGTGTTTTGTTTTAATAACTTGGTGAATTGGGTGATGCAAAGTCCGTGTTAAGCAGACATGGAAAGCGTCTGACTTTTGAACAGTTAGAAAGAGTTAAATTTCGCAATTAGTTTCTTATAACTGGCAGTGATGCGCATTCGTTGATACCACTTTTGACCATATCCGACCAATTTTCGACATGAACAATAAATGGCCTAAACGAGTAGAAAATATAGTAACGCCCCGGACGCCGCCGCCGCGCCGATATTTTTGATATTCGGCGGCGGTGTGCGAAAAATGAGCAAAATCGGCGGCGGCGTTTATCGGCAGCGTATATCTCTACTCCTTGGTGTGATGGTAGCGTGCTCCGCCTACCACACCGTATGCCCTGGGTTCACACCCCGGGCAAAGCAACATCAAAATTTTAGAAATAAGGTTTTTCAATTAGAAGAAAATTTTTCTAGGCGGGGTCGCCCCTCGGCAGTGTTTGGCAAGCGCTCCGAGTGTATTTCTGCCATGAAAAGCTCTCAGTGAAAACTCATCTGCCTTGCAGATGCCGTTCGGAGTCGGCATAAAACATGTAGGTCCCCGTCCGGCCAATTTGTAGGGAAAATCAAGAGGAGCACGACGCAAATTGGAAGAGAAGCTCGACAGTATATAAGTAAATTATGTCAACATTCAACTCCAGTAGTGATATGGTGCAACAAAATACAAAAATAAAAGAAAATTTCAAAATGGGCGTGGCTCCGCCCTTTTTCATTTATTCGTCTAGAATACTTTTAAGGCCATAAGTCGAACAAAAATTTACCAATCCGTGTGAAATTTGGTAGGTGCATAGATTCTATGACGATAACTGTTTTCTGTGAAACTGGGCGAAATCGGTTGAAGCCACCCCCAATTTTTATACACAGTCGACCGTCTGTCCTTCCGCTCGGCCGTTAACACGATAACTTGAGCAAAAATCGATATATCTTTACCAAACTTAGTTCACGTACTTATCTGAACTCACTTTATCTTGGTATTAAAAATAACCGAAATCCGACTATGACCACGCCCACTTTTTCGATATCGAAAATTACGGAACATGAAAAATGCCATAATTCTGTACCAAATATGAAAAAAGAGATGAAGCATGGTAATTGGATTGGTTTATTGACGCAAAATATAATTTAGAAAAAACTTTGTAAAATGGGTGTGACATCTACCATATTAAGTAGAAGATAATGAAAAAGTTCTGCAGGACGAAATCAAAAGCCCTTGGAATCTTGGCAGGAATACTGTTCGTGGTATGACATATATAAATAAATTAGCAGTACCCGACAAATGATGTTCTGGGCCACCCTGATCTACATTTTGGTCGATATCTCGAAACCGCCTTCACATATACAACTAAGGGCCACTTCCTTTTAAGACCCTCATTAATACCTTTAGTTTGATGCCCATATCGTACAACACATTCTAGAGTCACCCCTGGTCCACCTTTATGGCGATATCCCGAAATGGCGTCCACCTATAGAACTATGGCGCACTCCCTTTTAAAATACCTTTTAATACCTTCCATTTGAAACCGGGCCACCGTGGTGTGATAGGTAGCGTGTGCTCCGCCTATCACACCGTAGCCCTCGGGTTCAATCGGGCAAAGAACATCAAAATTTTAGAAAATAATGCTTTTCAATTATAAGAAAAATTGTTCTAAGCGGGGTTTGCCCGCGGCAGTGTTTGGATAAGCGTCCGGGTGTTGTATTTCTGCCATGAAAAGCTCTCAGTGAAAACTCATCTGCCTGCAGGATGCCTTCGGACGTCGGCATAAAACATAGTAGGTCCCGTCCTCCGGCCAATTGTAGGGAAAATCAAGAGGGCACGACGCAATTGGAAGAGCAAGCTTCGGCCTTAGCTCTACTTCGGAGGTTATCGCGCCTTACATTTATTTTTTTTTATTTGAACCCCCACGTCATACAAAACACATTCAGGGTTACCCTATGTTCATTTTGCTAAATGTTGATTTCCCTATTTTGTCTCCAAAGCTGCTCAGCTGAGTATGTAATGTCGGTTACACGCGACTAGCATTCCTTACTTGTATATCTCTACTCCACTACTAAGCTTAAACTTCTCATCACACCGAAACTGTTCAAAATACTTAAGTCTGCTTGAATCGATTCGCCGACCCGCTTTTAGTACCAGGAATCTTCCATCACTAAAATGCACTTACGTGTTACTGCAGAGGGATGTGGAGATGAATGCGAGTGGAATATTTATCTAAATACACAGCGCACAAACATTCCGTACGCTTGATGGCGTGTAGTAAAAAGCCCCGTATCATAGTAAGCAGTTTTTCATATTGAGGCGTTTCACTCAATCTTATTAGCATCATGAGTAGATTGACGTATACGCAAAACGGCAGATTGAGCGACACTGGCGGCTTCGACATGAAAAAGTAGCCAAGTTCCAACTTTTGTTGCAAGCAAAGCTGAATAGAAGAATTTGGCATTTGCTTGGATAATGGTGCTTTCCACACTTTGCAAGTGAAATTATTTTTCCCCACGTTGGTACTTTTCTAATTTTCACAGCTAAAATCTACAATTTAACAGATGAATACTACACAAAATATGTTAGGAAGTATATTTCTTGTATAGTGAGAATGTTGGTAACAGTGATTCAGAAACTTTTGTCTGTGAATGGCCAGGCGAAATAACACTTCCAATTGTCAAGTCTGGGTAGTTCCTTACATCTTGCGTGATTGTGGCGATGCGATCTGGCATGCAATAAGATGCGTTGAACGCCATTCTATATGAACAAACTTCTTGGGTCTCGGCTAGTAATACAAAACTCGACCCTGAGAATGGTAATGTAATTACTGTTACTAAGGTGACAAACAAAAACATGTAATTCATTTACATAAGACTCGTCTCATCTTCATCCGTTGTTGCTGGTTTTTGGGTGCACTCGCACTGCAAGTTCGTGTTACATGGCATACGGAGCGCAGCTTTTGTAGTTGCAACTTTCGACAACAAACACTTTATGTAGACAATAGTCCACATGCATGCATCTTACAAACACACATACTTAAAAAATTTACGTTACACGAAAAGAGAGTATGTACATATATTTTTTATTTTGTTGTATTAATGTGTTTATAAGTATGCACATTAGGATGTGTATTATTTAGTAAAACTGGTTATTCAAGAGGCTTCTAATTTTAAGTTAAGATTCATAACAAATTACCTAAACCAATCAATGTTAGTAATTTTTATGTATAGCAATTGTATAGAACTTTATAATAAAATATTTTTTTTTCACTTTTCACTGTCACACAGTGTAATTACTTTTTATTTCTATACGACATTCAGACGGAACGTCTCATTCTTAGTTCATCATCGAACAAGGTGCCGAACCATGTCATTCTGAACCCAGTCGCGAACAAAGCTAACTAATTTGTACCGAAAATTGATCGAGATGTGGCAGGAGAGAACAAGACAAGACACAAAGGAATAAAACTGCACACTGTTAAGAAATTATGATTTAGTGATATTATTGCGCAGAACATAAGTTATGAGGAAGTTGCCGGGGTGATGGGTCTTGTTTAAGAACCAAATTAAATAATAAAACACATGCACATTACCTTGCGTAGGCACTTTGTTCCAAAAGGTGCTAAAGGAAAAATTGGTTCTTTAACCTTCAGGTCCTAATTCCGTACTGACCGATCTTTATACTCGATTCATTTATAGCTTCTCTTCTCCAGAAGAAAATATATCCATGCCTAGTGAACCAGATTTCTATCTGGATGTATATGGCCCAAGTTTATTTGTTGTTGCATTTACATGCAAAATTATTTATTTGGCTCAGGATCTTTTCCACCGGATGATGCCTTATGTAGTTTGGAACTACACTTTATGTGACTGTTTTATTTGTATATTGCAGGTTGGGGAATATATTAAAACGCTAAAACTGAACTCACAATCCCACTTGTTGAGGTGAGTATTATGGTTCGTTCATAAAGCCTGTTTGCTCTCTCGTTCACACCAATAATGGACGCGTTTATCACGTGAAACAGGCACATCCGAAGTGCAGTGCCCTTTATGCCAATGAACTACTTGGTAATTGCTATATTTAATACAAAGCACGCACACACACCCCCATATGGAAGATTGAATATGCATTTTAGCGGTATGCCCGTATTGAATGTATATAAACAATGCAAATTGTGTTTATGTATGTACATACATAGTAGTTAGAGGAACACTGGCATAGGATTGTCACAAACCTACACAAAAATAAGAAAGTACCAATTAGTGCACTAAAACAGTGTTACCATTTATATAATCAGCTCTAAATTTTGGCAGTTAGCTCCAAAACACATGGTTTAGCTCCTAAATCTTTCGATAGTTCCAAAAATATTTGGCGGAATTGTATTGTACAATTTTTATAAACATTAAGATTGTTTTTTGTAGATTATAATCTATATATATCTATAATTATAGATATTACCTCGCACAGTATTTATGTACATATATGTGTCTTATTGTATACTTTTAATAACGTACTTTTAATAATGTTTTCATAACGAACTTGAAAGTACTTCAGAAATATTTCTAGTAATATTGCAACACCTTATATTATAGCGCATAAATAGTTTAGCAACATTTTGACAATATTGTTTGCCGTGTGAGTTTTTACTATATTATGAAAAGTAACTGACTTCTAGTTAACTACTAAGTCAGGTATTAACTGGTTGGAAAATAATCCAACGGTGCCATAGCAACCCACTGTAACAGAAATTGAAATGTGCGATTAAATATTAATATTAAAATTAATTGGCTCATATTTTTAAAGGCATAGTTAAAAATGGAAGAGAATCTCGGCCCAAATCTTCTTCTTGTGGGACAAAAAGTACTTTTGAAATCGCAATGGTGGATCGCAAATGATAAACCATCATGTGTTTTGAAATAGTCGGCTATCCTGTCCATGAACTTTGTTTTTTTCCCTAATTTACTCATTTTCTAATAAACCCGATCTAGAAGACGACAAATTAATGTAACAGTTAATTATTTACAGACCAGTAAACCAAAAATAACAGAAGAAAAAATGGTAAAAGTCTATAACAGTGGTCGACTGCAAAAATATCGGGAGTATTGTCAAAAAATGCGTATTGGCCTCGACAACAATTATCCGAAGGCGGAAAAGAAAAATTGTCCGGAGATATTTGCAGTTTAAGTTGGCAATGTGCATGCGGTTGTTGTAATGTTTGTGCACTGAAAACGAGTTAAAAATTTTATTTTCGTTTGACACCTCTCCAGATATTTTTGGACGCGTATTAGCAGTCTACCCCTGCTCTAGACCAAAAATATAATTTAACTTGTTAATATCAGCGAGCAATCCCACTGTGCACCTGGCAAAGTGCAATAGTTGCGCATACATGTGTTGCTCATCGATTTCAGCTCCAACGTCAGAACTGCACTAAAAACTCAACTGCATAAGCACAATAGAAAAAAACGTTTACAATAACAAAAGCTAAAATGTGTGTACGTGCTTGAAAATATATAAAAGCGATCCACATACATTTAAGTAATATCAGCTCATTTATTGGCTGTAGTCGGGCCCCACTGCTATCACAGGTTGCAGACTCGTCAGCCTGGTTTTCGCTGCCTTATGGGAGTGCAGCACTGCAACAATGAGTTCTCACTTCACCATTGTTTGATGCAGTGACGTCCAAATGTTTTGTGATGTTACAATAATGGGACTTACTGCCATATTCTGCTACTCTGCTACAAAATGTTGACGAAGAAAAATCGTGCAATATTTTTTCGAAAACTCTTTTCACCGGACTTTTAGTATTGGTATATTTTCACCCATTGGAATCAGTTGTTGGTAATATCGTAGGTGATGACCATGTAATTTGCCAAATATTTGGTATCATCTGTTTGTTGCGGGAAGATGTTGCATGATATCAACCAAACAAAGAAGATCTTAGGCATTTTCATTGCCTATCCCAATGTTAAGGGAAACTCTGATCATATTTAGCACCTAGAAATTCTGCAATAGAAGGGTACTAAACACTGTAAGCTTAAAATAGCTTATGTCCATCGCAGTGAAAATTCCCAAACTAATAGGAGAGACTCATATACACTTTGTTAGTTCTAGTTGCATTTGGTCTAACGTCAAAGAGTTTTCCTACTACAGTGTGGCTTCCTCCTTCCATATGCACCAAGCAAAATTCTATTTTTATAAGCTTGTACATATATATGCACAAAAGCACTCGACTGGGGGTAAAGTTGTATAGTTGCAGGTCTATAATTATGAAGTTCCTATCCCCCAAGCTGCATCGTCTACAACTGCTATATGAAGATCCATCACGGGAGAGAGGGAGTGCTCATGCCTTATGGCTGCGTCAGAATGAACTTTTTCATATAGGTACGTTTATCTATTTAATTTAATTTATTTATTTAAAGTCGACGCAAACACAAAGCCCTCGACTAAATAATGTAATATACAGATATACATCTAAATACAGAGCCATTCTTAAAATTAAAAAGTTTAAAAGAGGTACATAGAAAATTAGAATGTTATAAAAATTTGACATCACATTGTATAAGAAAAAATAAAATTAAAATATCAGGCTAAACCTAAGAGTATAGCAGTATGAAAAGCGGCAAACGAACATTCAAAGCCAATGCAGTTATACAAATCATTGTAACGCGAGCACCAATGACGCAGGGGACTGTTTCTAGCAAAATTTTGCCGGCATAGAGGTAAATGAAAAGGCACAAAATGTCTGGAGGCCCTAGCACGAACCGAAAAATTTAGTTGACTGATTAGGTCAGGGGAGTCAATCATGCCAATGATGAGCTTGTGAATGAACATAACGCCAAGTAATACTCTACGATTCTCTAGAGATGGCAAATTAATTAGAAGAAGCCTATTCCTGTATAGTGGAAGATGAGTACTTGATTCCCAGTTGAGACCTCGTAATGCAAAAATTAAAAACCGTCTCTGGACCGACTCAATCCGATCAATTGGACTTGATAGATTGGAGACCAAACACATGAACAGTACTCGAGAATAGGACGTACCAGCGAGGTATAAAGGATCTTTGTGAAATAAGGGTCATCAAACTCTTTAGCCCAACGTTTGATAAAACCTAACTGGTGTAGTTGCTTTCTTTATAGTGGTTGAAATATTTGTGGTAAAACTTACATTTCGGATCAAAAATAACACCTAGATCAGTTACAACAGATATCCCTCCAGAGGGTTGCCGTTAAGTATAAAAGATGACAGGACCGGCTACACACGGTGAAAAGTCATTTGCTTACATTTAGAGCAGTTCAAAAAATGTAAATTTGCAGTACACCAGCTTTGAAATGAGTCAAGATCGGCCTGAAGTTGATTAAAACAGAACAAGTTTGAAGGCTGATATGTGTAACAAAGTTTTACATCATCTGCGTACATAAAAACTCTAGAATGTAAGATAACCTTTGGTAAGTCGTTAATGAACAGGGTAAAGAGTAATGGACCCAAATGGTTACCCTGGGGCACGCCAGAAGTTACATCAAACGACCTTGAATGATTGTTGTTGAAGAAAACTCGCTGAGTGCTATTTTCAAGATAACTTGAAATCCAACTTAATAATGGCACTGGAAAGTCCAGAAGATCAAGTTTGTGAACTAAGAGCTCGTGATTAACAGAGTCAAATGCTTTACTAAGGATAGGATAGGTTAGGTGGTAGCTTCCCTGATAAGGATAGCTCACTTGGACAACACGAAGGTCCGTTGTGATACCACATACACCAAAAATAACGGTGACCTAGATCCAGCTACTTAGAGAATCGTTGGGTAGCAACGATAAAGCTCCGAATGATACCGATCTCAACTTTGGATATATCCTCGGGAGATCCAAGTGAGTCGCGACCGAAGTACTTTCGCCTAATTCTGGCAAAAGCTGGACAATCAAGCATAAAGTGATTTGGTGATTCCACCTCATCATCCTCCATACAGCTGCAGCAGGATGGAGTTTCCAGTATATTGAGACGTACCGCATGGATACCCATGGGACAGTGCCCTGTCAAAACCCCAATGACCATTGATAGGTGAGCCTTAGTGAACCCAATTATTTCAGCAGACCTCCTGCCATCCACTTTCGGCCAGAAAGATCTTGCTACCCTGCAAGACGTGGTATCCGCCCAACGTTTGCTGAGCTGATTCGAGGCCCAGCTATGGAGGAGCAATCCACAGGTGGCCAGCGGGATCCCGAAGTCCCTACAGCCATCTTCATCCGGTTCAGTTGTACCGATGCGGGCTAAGAGATCCGCTTGACAGTTACCCGGGATATCACTATGGCCCGGGACCCAGATAATCTTAATTGTAAAATAATTCGATGCAATCGCAAGCGAGGTCAGGCACTCCCAGACCACCCTCGATCGCACTGTAGTTGAGCTCAAGGCCTTGATAGCCGATTGGCTATCAGAGTAGATGTTAAATTCCCTAACCGTGGTAGCACTGGATAGCATTCCATCCACCGCATCCTTAATCGCAGCAATTTCCGCTTGGAATACACTGCAGTGATCAGCCAACTTAAACTTGCGGCTTAAATTTAGCTCTTGACAAAAGACCCCCCCACCAACCTTTCCATCCAGCTTTGACCCATCCGTGAACAAGTTAACCGGTCCCATGCCCCAGATAATTCCTCTTCCCCAATCCTCTCTCTCTGGAATAACTGGGGTGAAGGTTGTATAGGGAGCTGTTATCGGCATACAGTAGTCCGTTCTGTCCGGGATGAAGTCGAAACTGGTAAGAAGGCTAGAGTGTCCGCGGTCAGAAAGTCTATATCCCATATCACGAAGCCTGACCAACGACCTTGCCGCGGCCGCCTTTCCCGCAATATCTACTGGGTATATGTTCAGCATGACGTTCAGTGCCAAGGTAGGCGTTGTTCTGAGAGCGCCACTGATACCGATCAGCGCCGTCCGTTGCACTGACACTAACATTTTGGAGGTGCTCGCCGTGTCCAGTGCTTTCCACCAGACCAGCACCCCATATAGCAGAATCGGTTTGACCACCATCTCATAAAGCCAGTGTACTATTCTTGGCGAGAGTCCCCATCTCTTTCCGATAGCTCCTCTGCAGCAGTACAAGGCAATGGCGGCCTTCCTGGCCCGATCTTCCGCATTGGGTCTCCAGGACAGTTTCTTGTCCAAAACAATCCCCAAATATTTAACCCTATCAGAAAGTACCAACGGTACCCCTGCAATCGAGGGAGTTCTGAAATCGGGCACCTTATATCTTCTTGTGAAAAGGACCAATTCCGTTTTTCCCGGGTTGACCGCCAATCCACATGATTCAGCCCACCTAGCCACAGTATCCAGGTAGCCCTGAAGAACATCGCGCAGGGCGCCCAGAAATTTGCCTCTGACTAGGATAGCGAGGTCATCTGCATAGGCAACCACCCGACAACCATTGGCTTCCAGCTCCACAAGAAGCTCGTTGACTACCACAACCCAGAGGAGAGGAGATAGGACACCCCCCTGTGGCGTGCCCCTGCACACCTTCCTCTTAATTATGGCCCCTCCCCACTCCGCTGCGACAATTCTGCCGCATAGAAGTTTGCTAATAAATTCAACCAGAGCCGCCTCGACTCCTAAACCCACCAGAGCTCTTTCGATTGACCCCGGTAAGACATTGTTAAAAGCTCCCTCGATGTCTAGAAAGGCACCCAGAGCATACTCTTTGTGTTCTAGGGACCCCTCTATTTGCTTTACAATCGAATGGAGAGCCGTTTCCGTCGATCTGCCCTTGCAGTACGCATGTTGTGAAGCCGACAGTAACCCCCGAGGTATCCTTTCCCGTAGGTACAGGTCAATCAACCGCTCAAACGTCTTAAGAAGAAACGACGAGAGACTGATTGGCCTGAAATCCTTAGGTGATACATGAGAGCTTCTGCCGGCCTTCGGAATGAAAATAACCCTAACCGTGTGCCAAGACTTCGGGATATAGTTAAGCCTGAGGCAGTTAGTATATATGATGGCCAACCAGCGGCAGGAAATCCCCAAAGACCTTTGAAGCTGCGCAGGAATGATTCCATCCGGGCCCGGAGACTTATAGGGCTTGAACGACCCTATAGCCCAGGTTATCTGACTTTCCCAGGTTATCTGCTTTACTAAAGTCGGTGTAAATTACATCTGTTTGTTTGCAGTCTAAAAAACCATTCATAACAAAAGACGTCAATTCAAGCAAGTTGGTAGTTGTTGATCTCCGATGCACAAAACCATGTTGACAAGGTGATATTAAAGAACTACACACGTATTGAAGCTGGTATGTAATTATCTGCTCAAAAGTTTTAGGGATAGCTGAGAGCTTAGCTATGCCTCTGTAGTACTCAATATTAGACCTACTACCTTTTTTATGCAAAGCTATAATAAACAATTGTTTCCAAATAGATGGGAATGAGGCGGATTCCATAGACAGTTTAAATAATTTAAAGATAGGCTCAGCTAAGCTGACAGCACAGTGCTTAAGTGCACAACTAAGAGCACCATCTAGACCCGGTGAAGATATCGGTTTCAATGCAAGAAGATTATTAAGAACAGTATCTTTATCAACTATCAACCACTAAATATTTAGAAAAATCAATAGCTTTACCAGATCTTTTGAAACGCTTATAGAGTCTAGATCTAATATTATCAAGTCTTAATAGTTGCCTTGAGAACCAAGGTGGTTTACCCGTGGTGGTACTGGAATAACGAAGAGGGACACAGCTTTCAAAGAAAGCATCAAGAGAGCTATAAAACAAGAAAGTCGCTGTTTCAACGTCTGTACACGCATAAAACTCGACCGGTTAACGCAATTTAATGTATGACAGTAACATTGCCACCATCACGCAAGATTTTGTGTTTGTAAATATAAAGGAATTTGAGATTTAGCAATTTAAACTTACTTCGCCTTGGCCATTCTCATAAAAAATTTCGTGAAGAACTGTTATACCCATTTGCACTATACAAGAAAAATACTTGCTAACATATTTGTTTCCTTTGCAATCTACTCATAATGCATAAGATTACTTTGAACGCTCTATATAAAAACAAGTAAGGAAGGCTAAGTTCGGGTGTGACCGAACATTACATACTCAGTTGAGAGCTATGGAGACAAAATAAGGAAAATCACCATGTAGGAAAATGAACCTAGGGTAACCCTGGAATGTGGTTGTATGACATGTGTATCAAATGAAAGGTGTTAAAGAGTATTTTCAAAGGGAGTGATCCTTAGTTCTATAGGTGGACGCCGTTTCGAGATATCGCCATAAAAGTGAACCAGGGGCGACACTAGAATTGTGTTTGTACGATATGGGAATCAAATGAAAGGTGTTACTGAGCATTTTAAGAGGGAGTGGGCATTAGGTCTATAGGTGGAAGCCTTTTCGAGATGTCGCCATTAGGGTGGGCCAGGGGTGACTCTAGAATGTTTGTACGATATGGGTATCAAACGAAAGGTGTTACTGAGCATTTTAAAAGGAGTTGGCATTAGGTCTATAGGTGGACGCCTTTTCGAAATATCGCCATTAGGGTGGGCCAGGGGTGACTCTAGAATGTGTTTGTACGATATAGGTATCAAATGAAAGGTGTTAATGAGTATTTTCAAAGGGAGTGATCCTTAGTTCTATAGGTGGAAAGAAGCCTTTTCGAGATATCGCCATAAAGGTAGACCAAGGGTGACTCTAGAATTTTGTACGACATGGCATCAAACGAAAGGTATTACTGAGCATTTTAAGAGGGAGTGGGCATTAGGTCTATAGGTGGACGCCTTTTCGAGATATCGCCATTAGGGTGGGCCAGGGGTGACTCTAGAATGTGTTTGTACGATATGGGTATCAAATGAAAGGTGTTAATGAGTATTTTCAAAGGGAGTGATCCTTAGTTCCATAGGTGGACACCGTTTCGAGATATCGCCATAAAGGTGAACCAGGGGCGACACTAGAATGTGTTTGTACGATATGGGAATCAAATGAAAGGTGTTAATGAGTATTTTAAGAGGGAGCGGGCCTTAGGTCTATCGGTGGAAGCCTTTTCGAGATATCGCCATTAAGGGTGGGCCAGGGGTGACTCTAGAATGTGTTTGTACGATATGGGTATCAAATGAAAGGTGTTACTGAGCATTTTAAGAGGGAGCGGGCCTTAGGTCTATCGGTGGAAGCCTTTTCGAGATATCGCCATTAAGGTGGGCCAGGGGTGACTCTAGAATGTGTTTGTACGATATGGGTATCAAATGAAAGGTGTTAATGAGTATTTTCAAAGGGAGTGATCCTTAGTTCTATAGGTGGAAAGAAGCCTTTTCGAGATATCGCCATAAAGGTAGACCAGGGTGACTCTAGAATTTTTGTACGACATGGGCATCAAACGAAAGGTATTACTGAGCATTTTAAGAGGGAGTGGGCATTAGGTCTATAGGTGGACGCCTTTTCGAGATATCGCCATTAGGGTGGGCCAGGGGTGACTCTAGAATGTGTTTGTACGATATGGGTATCAAACGAAAGGTATTACTGAGCACTTTAAGAGGGAGTGGACATTAGGTCTATAGGTGGACGCCTTTTCGAGATTTCGCCATTAGGGTGGGCCAGGGGTGACTCTAGAATGTTTTGTACGATATGGGTATCAGACGAAGGGTGTTACTGAGCATTTTAAGAGGGAGTGGGCATTAGGTCTATAAGTGGACGCCTTTTCGAGATATCGCCATTAGGGTGGGCCAGGGGTGACTCGAGAATGTGTTTGTACGATATGGGTATCAAATGAAAGGTGGTAATGAGTATTTTAAAAGGGAGTAATCCATAGTTCTATAGGTGGACGCGTTTTCGAGATATCGCCATAAAGGTGGACCAAGGGTGACTCTAGAATCTTTGTACGATATGGGTATCAAACGAAAGGTGTTAGTGAGCATTTTAAGAGGGAGTGGGCATTAGGTCTATAGGTGGACACCTTTTCGAGATATCGCCATTAGGATGGGCCAGGGTGACTCTAGAATGTTTGTACGATATGGGTATCATACGAAAGGTGTTACTGAGCATTTTAGGAGGGAGTGGGCATTAGGTCTATAGGTGGACGCCTTTTCGAGATATCGCCATTAGGGTGGGCCAGGGGTGACTCTAGAATGTTTGTACGATATGGGTATCAAACGAAAGGTGTTACTGAGCATTTTAAGAGGGAGTGGGCATTAGGTCTATAGGTGGACGCCTTTTTGAGATATCGCCATTAGGGTGGGCCAGGGGTGACTCTAGAATGTTTGTACGATATGGGTAAATAACGAAAGGTGTTACTGAGCATTTTAAGAGGGAGTGGGCATTAGGTCTATAGGTGGACGCCTTTTCGAGATATCGCCATTAGGGTGAGCCAGGGGTGACTCTAGAATGTGTTTGTACGATATGGATATCAAATTAAAGGTATTAATGAGGGTTTTAAAAGCGAGTGGTCCTTAGAAGTATATGTGAAGGCGTTTTCGCGATATCGACCAAAATGTGGACCAGGTGATCTAGAAAATCATCTGTCGGGTACTGCTAATTTATTTATATATGCAATACCACTAACAGTATAACTGCCCAGATTCCAAACGCTGTTGATTTCGCCTTGTAGAACTTTTTCATTTTCTTCTACTTAATATGGTAGGTGTCACACCCATTTTACAAAGTTTTTTCCAAAGTTATATTTTGCGTCAATAAACCAATCCAAATACCATGTTTCATCCCTTTTTTCGTGTTTGGTATAGAATTATGGCATTTTTTTCATTTTTCGTAATTTTCGATATCGATAAAGTGGGCGTGGTTATGGTCGGATTTCGGCCATTTTTTATACCAATATAAAGTGAGTTCAGATAAGTGCGTGGACTAAGTTTAGTAAAGATATATCGGTTTTTGCTCAAGTTATTGTGTTAACGGCCGAGAGGAAGGCCAGACGGTGGACTGTGTATAAAAACTGGGCGTGTCTTGCACCGATTTCGCCCATTTTCACAGAAAACAGTTACCGTCATAGAGTCTATGCCTGTACCAAATTTAAGAAGGATTGGTAACTTTTTGTTCGACTTATGGCATTAAAAGTATTCTAGACAAACTAAATGAAAATGGGCGGAGCCACGCCCATTTTGAAATTTTCTTTGGTTTTTGTATTTTGTTGCATCATATCATTACTGGAGTTGAATTCTGACTTAATATACTTATATACAGTAAGGATATTAAATTTTTTGTTAAAATTTGAATTTAAAAAAAATTTTTTTTAAAAAGTGGGCGTGTTCTTCATCCAATTTTGCTAATTTTTATTTAGCACATATATAGTAATAGTAGTAACGTTCCTGCCAAATTTCATCATGATATCTTCAACGACTGCCAAATTACAGCTTGCAAAACTTTTAAATTACCTTCTTGTAAAAGTGGGCGGTGCCACGCCCATTGTCCAAAATCTTACTAATTTTCTATTCTACGTCATAACATAAACCCACCTACCAAGTTTCATCGCTTTATCCGCCTTTGGCAATGAATTATCGCATTTTTTCGGTTTTTCGAAATTTTCGATATCGAAAAAATGGGCGTGGTTATAGTCCGATATCGTTCATTTTAAATAGCGATCTGAGATGAGTGCCCAGGAATCTACATACCAAATTTCATCAAGATACCTCAAAATTTACTCAAGTTATCGTGTTAACGGACGGACGGACGGACGGACGGACGGACATGGCTCAATCAAATTTTTTTTCGATCCTGATTATTTTGATATATGGAAGTCTATATCTATCTCGATTCCTTTATATATGTACAACCAACCGTTATCCAATCAAACTTAATATACTCTGTGAGCTCTGCTCAACTGAGTATAAAAAAGTGGATTGTGACACTGCTATTAGTTTACTTTGCGATGAGCTCATTATACTGTTTACTAGAAGACCCGGCAACGTTATCCTGCCCTAAATTTGGCCTATCTGCATACATTTTAATAAGCTTTTTCCGTTTGACTCTGCCCTTCCCCCCTCTTCACTTTTTCCTAATCCCTTTATTCACTCCTCCCTCCGGTTTGCCTGGTGAAATAACGTCGAATGACGCAAACGCAAAATTTCATTAAATATGGGAGTTCGGATGTCCAATGCACAACCGAGAGACTTTTTTTTATAGCAAGAAAAATATCATGCGATTTACTCAAGTTTTCTTTTTCAACTTTTCTAACAATAAATTCAAACATAGTAGGTACATAGCAGGGCTGTCCAATTTCTAGGGAGCTTCGGGCTCTACATAAAATCTAAGTTAAAGATAGGCTCAGCCTTTACAACTTTATCGGCGCCGGCGTACTTAATTTAAATAACTTGATTTTCTTATTTAAAATAGAAGAGGTTTTGTTTATATTTATTTATTTCGGATCTCCCAAGGCAACCAGTTGTATATGCTGGAGTGTTCCTGGGTTTTTGCCAGTACCAATGGCTGACGTTTTCATGTAACTATGGACTGTTCTCCACTCACTTACTCCAGAGAGGCTTCGAATCTAACCCGGTACCTAGGGACTGGTAATGCGTCTGTCAAAAGTCAAAGAAACACAAAGTACAAATACTTAAAATGCTCACACTTTAGTCTATATGTCTCGTGCTAAGCGTGGTTTCACCGAAAGAAGAGTTCTGGGTTAACTCCTTACATTCGTCATCAACGCGATTTCTTTAAATCATTTGTGGCTCCTCCAAAGGTCGCCTCTACTTTCTCGGGTGGTTTTAAAAGATACAATTTCCGAAGTTCAAACAGTAACAATCCAGACCACCAATTGCTACCACGCTTCCTGCCCCTCATATCGTATGCTAGCACAAAACCTATAGGAATCCGACTTCGAATTAATACCTTCGTTTACGTCACTTTCCTATAAGCTCTAGATGTAGCTCTGAAGATCATGCAGCTGAGCTACAAAGCAAACAAGAAACTATGCGAATCACTAGAGAACAACCTGCCGCCCTGTTACTGTCATTGTTGTAGGGATGAGGACATTCCCCGAAGTGTTATCGATGTTGATGGTCTTTAGCCGGATATACATAGATACGGTACCTTCCGGTAACAAGCACCATTAAGGTGCAAGCCCGACCAGCTCGGGAACGATTTAATATGACCACATTGAACCCTCTAGGCCATCCCGCCCCAACCCCATAGTTCCATGAGGAACTTGGGGTCGCCAGAGTTTCTCCTGGAAAATATGTGTATGATACGTGCATGTCTCCAACAGGACTCGCGTAGGTAAGGTTGACAATTGGGTTGCGGAAGCTATAAATGGCGTTTATCAACCCCTTGAGTTCCAGGATGCCGACCTCGAAATCATAAGCTGTCTAAGTGGATATCATTGAGTAACTCATACGTAGGATCGCCAGAGTTTGTCCTGCAAAATATGTGTATGATACGTGCATGTCTCCAACAGGACTCGTGTAGGTAAGGTTGACAATTGGGTTGCGGAAGCTATAAATGGCGTTTATCAACCCCTTGAGTTCCAGGATACCGACCTCGAAATCATAAGCTGTCTAAGTGGATATCATTGAGTAACTCATACGTGAAAATCGTACAGTCCTCAGCGCATCCACATAATTTAAATTTTATAAGGACGCTGGGTGAATATTTTAAAATGTAGGCCAAAATTTGCAGACGCCCACATTTGGGTTGCCTACCCAAGATAGAAGGGCAACTACGCGGCGCGAAATACACATCCAAGAATTAAAAAAATAGAAGGGAAAAATGTTTAGCTCTAAAAATATTAAGAAAAACTTATATTTGTTAAAATATTAAGACAGAGCACAGTAACGCCTTTATTAAAGTAAGCTGGAATAACGATTCTGATATGTTTGCTAAGGGTTGGCAAGTGTAATATTCGGAAATCTTAGTACACGGCTTGACACCCCATCAAAACGACTTTCCGGCCTGTGTCCCTTTAAAACCTTGGGGTACGTTCGAAATCCGTCATCATAGAGTTGGTGGTGCAGGTTCAGTTGAGATCCTCCAGATTAATGCTGCCTCTTAAAGGTAGCCCTCATGAGGGACTGCGTCAACCTTCACGTGATCTCCGTGCCCTCGCATAGATAACCATGCACATCCGCACTAAGAAAGCGGCCCCAAGTGGGGACCCAATCACATAAATGAGAAGTACGCAATATAAACAGCAGGATAAGAAAATTACCTTTGACGCCTTTATGGGACGAAAGTGACCTCACTCCCCAGAAAGGCCTGGTCTACTGGGAGCAGGTCAACATAGTTCATCGGTCACGCTGACGAAATCGAATGGACAAAATAGGCCGGGCAGGTATTTGGTTGTCTAAAATTATAATTTATTATTATTATATTCCATTTGGTTAATTACACCCGGCTATCAGAAATGCAATACTGACGCTTCATGGCATCGGGCTTGAAGATTGCCGTTGTAAAAGTCTCCTCATAAATATATGTATGTATGTATATATTTTTTATTTGTGAAACTGCTTACGTATAATATAATTAATCGTACATACTTATACGACAGTTATATGAGGTCGTAAATATGTACATGTGTAGGTAAGTTCACCTGTGTGTGTTTAAACTTTTTTTATTGAATTATGTAATAATACTAACTAACATGTAGCTACCTACATACATATGTCTATAATCTTTGAACAGTGAACAGCAGTAAAAATAATAAATAATAACAACACCAACAATTTTGTACCCGACTTGGCTTAAATATAGCGCAACTGAAAAAACTAGGAAAATATGGGCACAAGGTAAACGGGCCAACAGAAAAGTGCTACAAGCATTGTCACAAGATCTTTGCAAAAGGCGATAAGCTCAGTAGCTTATGAATGCCATATGTAGGCTGTCTTTTAGGTCTTGTACCTATGAAGATTTGGCCAATCTCATTCAAAATGTTTTTTAGATCCTTTGGGTAAAAATATGTATAAAAAATATTAATAATAGGCTGATATAATTTCGGCCAAGCCATGGTCGAATTTTTCTTGATTTAATACGCAATATATCTGGGTCGCAGCCAACCAATTACGAAGCGATTTGAAGTAGGAACGAAAGGGTTCTGAATACTCAGCAAATTAATGTATTCACGGCAGCTCACATAGGTGATACAAATTGAAAAAACACTGCGTTACTGGTTATCTTCGAATTATTTCAGGAGTCCTGTTTTAACCGAAAAAACTCCTTTAAGGAGGCCTAAAGAGCCCATTTCAATAGCTTTTAGAAGGCATTTGGGCTTTGAAACTATAGCTCGATGAAACCCAAAAGCTTCGAAGCGAAAAAACGTGCGAAAATTGGCATTGCCTCACAAAGTGTTCTATGTATATTAGAGCGGGTCAAATTGTATGGATGGATTTTTTTCCATCAGGAGTATAGCAAAAACGTAATCTGCAGATGAATGTAAGGCGCGATAACCTATGAAGAGATCTAAGGCAGAGCTTCTCTTCCAATTTGCGTCGTGCTCCTATTTTTTGTCCTACAAATTGGCGGGATGGAACCTATTGTTTAATGCCGACTCCGAACGGCATTCAGTGAGAGCTTTTCATGGCAGAAGTACACTCGGAGTGCTTGCCAAACACTGCCGAGGGGCGACCGCGCTTAGAAAAATTTTCTTCTAATTGAAAAAACTTGTTTCTAAAGTTTTTGATGTTGATTTTTCAGGGGCGTGAACCCAGGATCTTCGGTGTGGTAGGCGGAGCACGCTACCATCACACCACGGCGGCCGCCAACAGATAATTCTAAGAAAAATTGCATTTGAATGTAGGGTTTGGCCAAAGAATCTTCATAGCTTCTGATAGAATTATAGGAAAAATATCATATTTGGCTTACTTTAAAGGTATTTTTCGTACATTTCAGAATCGTGGTGTCTATGGCGTCTTCAGCAATTTTTCTTAGAATCATCTGTATATTACGTTTTTGCTATACTCCTGATGGGAAAAAAATTTGACCCGCTCTAATGTATATATATTTTTTAGGGGAATAATTGGGATTTATTTTGAGTAACACTAAAAAATCGAAGCCGTAATGCAAAAAATTTAAAAATTTGAAAATGTTAAAAACACAGCTAATTTTCGACACCCTGTATTATAGTAATCCGTTCAGTTTCGGACACAATTTTTGTACAGAACCTTTTGTTTGATTGTTTAAACAGACCATAGCCATTTGCAATTGCAGTGATGCACAAAACCCTATTTTTGAAGTTTTCGAAATATTTCGTTACTCGCATAGGTTTGTACATCCATTGAAATAAAAAATACATATAACAAATGTAAGGCGCGATAACCTCCGAAAATATCTTAGGTTGAGCTTCTCTTCCAATTTGCGTCGTGCTCCTTTTAATTTTTCCTATGGCGACTCCGAACGGCATCTGCAAGGAAGATGAGTTTTCACTGAGAGTTTTTCATGGCAGAAATACACGCGGAGGCTTGCAAAACACTGCCGAAGGGCGACCCCGCTTAGAAAAATTGTCGTCTAATTGAAAAAATTTGTTTCTAAAATTTTGATGTTGCTTTTCCCGGGGCGTGAACTCTGGATCTTCACTGTGGATGGCGGAGCTCGCTACCATCACACCTTCATTGAAATAGTTATCTTATTATTTACTCGAGTTAAAGCGTGGGATGGATTTCCCTTTTCCGATGCTGCTAATGTTGATTCATAAATTGCTTGTCTATATCATACCCCATTTAGTACAACTGGATATAAAAATGTAATTGTAAAAGCCCTAATAAAAAATTTCTGTTAACGTACCTGGATAGGCTTTCTAAGCAGTGAGTGAGTGAAACTTTCATTTTGCTGTAAGCGTGAGAGTGCCAACAACTTTTAGCGAAATTTCTTAATAGGGGAACATAACAACGTAGGGCCAATTCCTGTTTCTCACGTTGTTCGTGAATTCGATCAATCAATCTACCTAAATAAACGTACATATATGGATGTATGTGTGTATGTATGACAGGGCAAATATTCTTAGTATTCAAAAATAACAAAAACCTCACTCAACAATAACAAAAACAACAACAAATTACAAAAAGTAATCTAAACAATAAAACGTATAAAGAAGACTCACTAGAATAGAAAAATAAAACAAACAAATATCCACGAATGCTAAACACCAATGTTCGCGTATGTAGACACAATGACTAGGTGCGGTGCTCAACCGGCCTCCCATCCCCGTCAAATGTGTCATAAACAAACCATTGTATAGAAATAAACGTAGGAACACTGCCTAACATTCATATTATGTTCATACATACATATGTATTTTTAAGAGCTGTACAAAGAGCATATAGTACTCATGATATGGGGTTTACTGAGTCTCAGCAATCTGCACTAAACGTGATATTCCCGTCGGTGATCCAGGCATATTGTTTGTAATAACAAATCAAAATGATGAGTATTTCTCGTATTGACTTAACAATTTATTTGACATTGAACTCCACCCATTTGATAAGATATGCTTTTATGTACGTTAGGGTTCGTCCCCATAAAATATTTTGAATTTCCCAACAGAATTATAAAATTTGGAACGATACAATCTATATTATAAAATTCAATTTCTTCGTTTGGTATTCAACATGGTTTTAATGAGTTTAGTGGGAAATTTTTGGTTTGCAAATGAGCTCCCCACAATTAATCCACTTTATATGTCGTGAACGTAACGCTCTTCTTTGACCTTTCCTGGGCTCTACCAATTAATGTATTGTGACGAATATTAGTGACACTAAGTGATACTCACATCACTAATCTGATACTAAGTAAATAAAGCCACAAAAACAATAAAACAAGCAGTCACTTGTATCTACATAAACGAATCAATCATTATGTCTACACATATGTACGTAAACGCAGCAGGGAGAAAATCACAAATACATGCATAAACATATCTATATCTGAGATACTCCCAAAGTAGGCAATCATCTGTGGAAGTATCACTCACATATACACGCGCATGGGCTATGCGAGAAGCTATAATCATCGTGCATCTGTAGTTATAGCTGAGAAATTTATAGCTGGTAAATGAGTAGTAAATTCTAGAAATAGAAATGCCTAGAAGTATGCGAACGAGGAAATCACAGAGTATAAAAGGAGGACGCTATCTGCTTGAGACGCTATCGTGAGAGTAAAGTGTTATTGTGGAAGTAGTCTAATAAAGGACCATTTTGCATCATTGAATATTGGGGTTATTTATTCAACAGTTTAGTGTTTCGAACGTTAGCAGAAGGTTGCAAATAAGCGGAATTTCACTAAATTCGTTACAGTATATATTTGTAATTTGCCTGACTATATTTCTTACTTCTTGCAATAATTTTTGCTAATAATAATAACCCAATCAGTTATTTCATATTAAATTTTCTTTAAAACTATATGTAAAAGTTTTGCACAAAAGTGTCGCGACCGTACAATGGAAACTCTCATATATACCAAGTCACTAAAATGAGAAATGTTTGGTAGACTTGGAAGTCACAATGAACTGCAAACATAGTTTTAGAGGTGCTAAGCATTTTTGAAAAGATGATTAAACGAGTTTAGCAACTCCTATGTTACGGAAATCCTTTTTATTCGGTTAGACCGATAATAGAATAGAGATCAATAGATTCAAGTCCATTTCTTTTAAACAAATGTTCCTTGACGAATTTCCAAACATTTTAAATCTATTCAGTGTTTTTTGGAAGACTATAACTCTCACTCGAGAATAATTGATGACTCTGACTCGCTCTTGAAAATGAAAAAAAAGTTTGTGTATATTTCTCAGCTGCTGAGTTTCTCTATAGCTGAACAGTTTTAGATCTTGACGCTTAGCAAACCACTGTCGCTCAAGCAAAATTCAGCTTCATGCAGATACGCCGCTTGTATCGGTTGGGCGGGATGGTGGGTATTATTATTACTATTTTTATTCTAACTAACACTAAGGAAGGGTTTTTCAGTGCGAGTTTAAACTCCAATTAAGGTTGACCAGAGTTTGAGCCTGTCGCTTAAACTAATTTTACAGAGTTATCACAAATTTTGGCCGATTTTTTAAATCTAAGTTTTTTGTTTTACTATCTCTGCTTCACCAGTTTTTACAAAAATAATTTTCTATACTCAGCTGAGCAGGGCTCACAGAGTATATTAATTTTATTCGCATAACGGTACCCCGTAACGGCATAAACTAATCGACATAGATATAAAAAAATAAAAAATAAATGTAAGGCGCGATAACCTCCGAAGAGATCTAAGGCCGAGCTTCTCTTCCAATTTGCGTCGTGCTCCTCTTGATTTTCCCTACAAATTGGCCGGACGGGACCCTACATGTTTTATGCCGACTCCGAACGGCATCTGCAAGGCAGATGAGTTTTCACTGAGAGCTTTTCATGGCAGAAATACAATCGGAGCGCTTGCCAGACACTGCCGAGGGGCGACCCCGCTTAGAAAAATTTTCTCTATTGAAAAATCTTATTTCTAAAATTTTGATGTTGCTTTGCCCGGGAGTTGAACCCAGGGCATACGGTGTGATAGGCGGAGCACGCTACCATCACACCACGGTGGCTGCGACATAGATATAGATTTCTATATATCACAATGATCTGGGCGAAAAAAGAAATCCATTTGCGCATGTCCGTCCGTCCGTCCATCTGTCTGTCCTTGAACACGATAACTTGTGTAAATTTTGAGGTATCTTGATGAAATTTGATATGTAGGTTCCTGGGCACTCATCTCAGATCGCTATTTAAAAAATTTCGAAAAACCGAAAAAGTGCGATAATTCATTACCAAAGACGGATAGAGCGATGAAACTTGGTAGGTGGGTCGACCTTATGACGCAGAATAGAAAATTAGTAAAATTTTGGACAATGGGCGTGGCACTGCCCACTTTTAAAAGAAGGTAATTTAAAAATTTTGCAAGCTGTAATTTGGCAGTCGTTAAAGATAACATGATGAAATTTAGCAGGAACGTTACCCCTATTACTATATGTGTGCCAAATAAAAATTAGCAAAATCGGATGACGAACACGCCAACTTATTTTAAGTCAAATTTTAACAAAAAATTTAATATCTTTACAGTATATAAGTAAATTATGTCAAAATTCAACTCCAGTAATGATATGGTTCAACAAAATACAAAACTAAAGGAAAGTTTCAAAATGGGCGTGACTCCGCCCTTTTTCATTTAATTTGTCTAGAATACATTTAATGCCATAAGTCGAACAACAATTTTTTCTGTGAAGATGGCCAAAATCGGTTGACGCCACGCCCAGTTTTTATACACAGTCGACCGTCTGTTCTTCCGCTCGGCCGTTAACACGATAATTACTTACTTACTTAATTGGCGCTTAACCGTCTAAACGGTTATGGCCGTCCAACAAGGCGCGCCAGTCTCTCCTTCGCTCCGCCAACCGGCGCCAATTGGTCACACCCGTTAACACGATAACTTGAACAAAAATCGATATATCTTTCCTAAACTAAGTTTACGTATTTATTTGAACCCACTTTATCTTGGTATAAAAAATGGCCGAAATCCGACTATGACCACGCCCACTTTTTCGATATCGAAAATTACGAAAAATTAAAAAAATGCCATAATTCTATACCAAATACGAAAAAAGGGACGAAACATGGTAATTGGATTGGTTTATTGACGCAAAATATAACTTTAGAAAAAACTTTGTACAATGGGTGTGACACCTACCATATTAAGTAGAAGAAAATGAAAATGTTCTGCAGGGCGAAATCAAAAGCCCTTGGAATCTTGGCAGGAAAACTGTTCGTGTATTGCATTTATAAATAAATTAGCGATACCCGACTAGATGATGTTCTGGGTCACCCTGGTCCACATTTCGGTCGATATCTGGAAAACGTCTTCACATATACGACTAGGGGCCACTCCCTTTTAAACCCCCATTAATACCTTGAATTTGATACCCATATCGTACAAACACATTCTAGAGTCGCCCCTGGTCCACCTTTATGGCGATATCTCGAAAAGGCGTCCACCTATAGAACTAGGCCCATTCCCTTTTAAAATACTCATTAACACCTTTCAGTTGATACCCATATTGTACAAACATATTCTAGAGTCACCTCTGTACACCTTTATGACGATATCTCGAAAGGCGTCCACCTATAGAACTAAGGCGCACTCCCTTTTAAAATACTCATTAACACCTTTCAGTTGATACCCATATCGTACAAACACATTCTAGAGTCACCCTAGGTTCATTTTCCTACATGACGATTTTCCCTTATTTGTCTCCAAAGCTTTCGGCTGAGTATGTAATGTTCGGTTACACCCGAACTTAGCCTTCCTTACTTGTTTCTTTGAATAATTATAATGATAATGGTATGAGAACTTACCCAGGCACAATCTTCCTATTGCTAAGATGTCCGAAGAAATTTAGCAATAGGACTAAGTTTGTCTTAAATACCGACTAAGCCAACAAGTACTTCTCAATATCGAATAAAAAGAACATGTCTTACGTTATTGGGGGTTAATATACTGCTTTGTCATACTTGAAGAGGAGATTAAGTTTAATGGAATATAAATACTCCAATGTTACCCTAATGACACTATTGGAATCCCGATCGTTCAAGTTCCTCTTTCAGTGTCTACAATTGATAGCTTCTCAAGCCCTTCCCCATATTTGGGACCCAAAACTTAAAATACTGAGCATCCCTCATTAATACATTCTATTACTTAATTGTATTGTGTATACTGTAGGAATGCATTGATTCCGATAACTACTAGACTAGCAAAACAGACGGACGAATGTATTTTTAAGGATGCTGGAAAGAACGTGTTTCCAATCCTCCCCTGTTCCCACCAGTCATTTATCATATTCAATTGAAGACATTTATTTTAATACAGTCGGAATGTACTATGTGGCGCTGATCAGCACAAAAAAAGTCGGTTTTAAAAGAGAATTCCAACTAAATGAGTGGTTGGTTAGGTACAAAAAGCATGTATTTTAGCGTTTATGTCGCTTAAGTGTCTGAGATCGGCCATTTATATTTGAATACTACGGATATGCAATTTTTCATTCAATTTGTTTATTATTGTAGTAGCTGCTTAATATAAAAATAGTTTATTCGGACGGATTTGACATTTTTCGAATAACTCCAAAACCGATTTCGGAAAAAAGTCAAATATTCGAACAGTCTAGTTTACATACAACTGCAGGTAACTCTAATCTCAAGGAAACTTAAATTGGAAAAAAAACTCGGGTTTACACTGGACTCTGTGTTTTGATATTCCATGAGTAAACATCTCTGCCCCACTGTGTCCCTTCCCATAAGTGCTCACCTGGGTATTTACGCGAGCTTCCAATGCCACATACACTCTATTTGTAGTGCGCATGTTTGGGTATTAAAAAAGAAAAATATAAAAGATAGCAACAACATTGGAAACGTCAGCATTAGCGTTAGAAAAAAACAACTAAAACCTGTGAGGCGCACAAGCACTGAACAAAAAAGCGATTGGCATACAAAGTTTTCAATTGAGTGAAACCACAACATCACTTTCTGTTAAAGCTGGGTGTCTATTAATGCAAAAACTCAAGTTTGCAACAGTTCAAACATTTCATTCCCGTTGGCCCAAAAAATGTTTGAATCAAACGCCCACATTTGCCGACAAGTGGAGTCTCCAAGCTGCGCCAAACCATAGTCACAAAACCAAACAGTCAAAACGGTGGTCGAAGTTGTAGGCATCACGAATATATTGGATGCAATGCTAAGAGTAGCCAGGTTAGCTAAGGAAGACATCTCATCCGGTATTGTGCTTTCAACGTATTCTTTTCATTTTGACCATATTCATCAGGAAGTGAGTGAGAGTCGCCGCTGTGAATACTACTCGTACTTAACCCGTATAAATTGTGTCTGCTCCGGCAATAGCTCTTCAGAGGAGTAAATTGTAAATGGTGCAAATTGTGATTTCCGAAACAGGCGAGCATGCGATTATCACAAGCAACTGACAACAATGAGTAAAAGAGATGTCCAATAAATATTTACGTTTGCCCCAAACTCGTAATTTATTTAAATTGTGTAGATATGAATATATGTACGTATGTACACATCTATATTTATATATACATAAATACATACATATAAAAAAATAAATAAAATAAATGTAAGGCGCGATAACCTCCGAAGAGATTTAAGGCCGAGTTTCTGTTCCAATTTGCGTCGTGCTCCTCTTGATTTTCCCTACAAATTGGCCGGACGGGACCTACGTGTTTTATGCCGACTCCGAACGGCATCTGCAAGGCAGATGAGTTTCACCGAGAGCTTTTCATGGCAGAAATACACCCAGAGCGCTTGCCAAACACTGCCGAGGGGCGACCCCGCTTAGAAAAATTGTCTTCCAATTTAAAAACCTTATTTCTATAATTTTGATGTTGCTTTGCCCGGGGTGTGAGCCCAGGGCATACGGTATGGTAGGCGGAGCACGCTACCATCACGCCACGGTGGCCGCCGTATATACATATATACTTAATGGATTTCAGTTTTTGCTCAGCTGCTTTTAAAAGTTTTGACCAATCAAAATCATATTGACAATGTACTTGAAATATTTTTATTTAGTCGACGACAACGTTATCAGATAACACTTTGCGTACTTCCAAAAAAGCATGGCTACAAACGCATGTACATATATGTATAGAAACAACTATAGTTCCCGATACTTGGACCCAGGACATTCGGGTCGTAATAAAATTTGGTGAAACGGGTATCTCGGGTGTCCGATTGGACATTTATCGGAACAACAGATTTTTCAGATATGGGATTTTTTTTATCTTCCTGACAGCTAAAACCTTCACATGGCATACACTGTTGTCTAAATATATCGTCAATATAACAGGATTTTCGTCATTTCTGCCTCATTGTAATAATTTGAAGATTCAAATTTCACCAGATTAGTTTTTTTATAATTTTATTATTTTTATTTTAGTGGACTGTATGTCATTTTATATGTTTATTTAATTTAATTATTCTTGTCGAAGAACAGAGGATCTGTTACGCCTTTGTATATATTTGATTGGGCTCTGAGGGAAAAGCTTCCTCACTTCGTTTTGAAAACCCCACTCTTGCTACCTTATATGTAATCATTGGGGCGTTCTATGTATTGGCTGTGTGTTGAGCCACCTCATTTTGCCATGAAAAACCCCGATTTGGGATAAAAATGTTAAACAAAGTTTTTAGAATATTTCACTAAGTAGTTGAGAATTTCAAGCTCACTCAATAGTTAATGAAACAAACAAAATAAAAATTTTCATAGTTTAAGTCACTTAAACTCAAATCATCCCGATCGGTGAAATATTATAATATATATATCCTACACAGATTATTCAAATACGCTTAACCTTTCAACAGATAGTATTTACTGTTTATAAAATAAAAGATCTTACGCTATTGTTTTCAACGATCATGGAAAAAATGGTCCCGCTTCAGTTCTGCTTGTGAGTAGTCCATCAATTTTTGAGGGGTTTTTTGCAAAGTTCTCGCCTTTGGGTGTTCCATGGATAACTCTGAAGGAGTATATCGAGCTGAAGTAGGTGATTCTGTGCTAGGAAAACACAATGTAAACTGACACACGTTTTGTTTACGTCATGAGAATCAGTCTTTAAAAATTCCTAAAGTACTCCTTAAATCGTGTGTAAGGAGTATAGCAGTACTTCACAACTTATCCTCATTCATATAACATAAAAAAAATGTCAACCCAAAAAAATGTTAAAAGTGTATGAGATGAAAGTGAAGTAGGATCTATCTCAAACAAAATTGGGTTGCGCTTATTGCGTTTTGGTTTGGAACTTCTCATATAATATACATCATTGAAAGTCGATTGTTCAGGTACTACGATCTTTTAAAATTTATGAGGTCCCTCCCTTCTGGTTTCAACTAACAATATTCCAATATTAAGAACAAAGTTGACTTATATTCATGTCGTATTTCGTTTTACCTCTGTAAAGTGGTCCTAATCATAACGTTACGATTTTTTGCTCATAGAATAAAATCTAAAATTACAAAACTAGTTTATTCTTTTAAGGCCCGGGTTTTCAGTGCGAGTTTAAACCCTAGTCAAAGTTGACGCTACTTGTGTTCTATAACATAATATTTTGCTATGCATATTAGTTAAAGCGGCCGAAGTGGCAGTGTCAGTCCACTTTCACCCGGGGCTAAGTTAGATTTATATTTTTTTATTTACAATACATACATATCCAATCATTAATATTTGGCTTTAACTGCCTAGGCGATATCAAGCCCGACCTCCCTTTTTAGCGAAAACTGTCCTGTTTCGATATCGAAAAAGTGGACGTGGTTATAATCTAATGTATACCATTTTAATACCAATCTATTCTGGGTCTAGATATATAATGTACGAAATTTCTAATAGATATCTCCACTTTTTACTTAAGTTATAAATGTATCAAAATCTTTTTAAATGCTGATAATTTTGATATAACGAAGTCCACATCTATGCCAATTCCTTAACGAACAGCCCATCAAGTTTATAATGCACTTGTGTACAAATACAGGCTGGCTATAAAAAATAGTCAAATTTAGACAATTGAGAGGAACATAACTTTTTATTGGTAACGGTACTAAAGCCTTATATTTCAGGGAACTATTAAAAAATGTCTTATATACGAAGTAAACAAATTCTTAGTGATATACCTCCGAGGAGATTTATGCTCGTTCGACTTTTTAGTTTTTGCTACTGCTTGTTACACATGTTTCATGTCGACTCGGACTGCATCTGCAACTATATGATGACTATAATCCGAATGTGGATGTACTGAAAACATCAGTACGTCTAGCAAGCCCATATGCTAACATTTTTGTGGTGAATAGGAATACTTCCTTTTAGTGTTTGCTTTAATAGCTTGGTGAATTTGGTGATGCATATCCGTGTTGATCTGGCATTGAAGCGAACTTTTGAACAGTTTCTTCTTCTTTTTTACGTTAAAGTAAATATAATATTGAATATGATTCCATATATTTAACTACGGTATCACAAAATAATATAAAATACATACTTAACCAGCTTTTACAACAATCAATTAATTAAAAATTCGCTTTTCTTCTATGACAACTTGGCCATCCATCTAAAGAAGCCATAAGCGTTAAACTTGAAATTCATTGGCATTGCGTGAGTTTTATTCAAGTCAATTAAGTGATTTTTTGTCATCATTATCGTCTAAAACAGTATCAACGATATTCGCATCGCAATCGGTGTAGAATTATTGTAATCCCAACCAGGCGCACAGGAAGGCACCATAGCGAAATACCCGCTTACTGAATGCAAATTCGTGTGGTGCTGGTAGTTTATTTTATTGTGAGTAGGCGTAGCCCCAAACAACACAGACTATGGAGCCCCCAATGTGGACAGTTACGTTACATACATACACTTATATGTACAAGTGGGAGCGAATGAAATATAATTCAAGAAGCGAGTCGTGTCCAACAATGCCGGCCCCATGTGCGCACGAACAGGGAGCAATGCCGTCTGTTTAACAATAAATTGTATAGCAGTTGAATGGTGGGGTGTCATCTGTTTGAATATGGCAGAGCAACATTTATGTACATATGTATATATACATATATGAATACCACGCATTTGCACATACAAACTGAAAGTATGCTTGGTGCTTCCGTGCAGAGCACTAGGCGACTAATCTGTAAAGAGAGTGTCCTATTGCGTGTAATTCGGATACAGTTCGCATTCGAAAAAATTTTTATGTCGACTCCGCTACCATAATCGCTGTCAGTTATCCCGAAGCAGTTGTATTTGCACTCGCATTGATTTTATTAGACCTGGGCAAAGCTTCACCTTCTTGAAGTAATTTGGCATAGGTACAACATTAGCGGCCTCCGGTCCGGTTCCAAAGAGTCCCGAGTATTTGGCCTATCTTCAGCTCCGGTAGGTTTCTTATTATTAATTGCGATCGTGCCGATTTCTTCGTTAGGTTTATATTAGGGTGGGTCGATTTGTATGGACGAAAGATAACCGAAATCGCGCCATCGACTTTTTCGGCTAGGATTGGGATCAGGAAAAAAGTTCCACAACGGTCAATAATTGAATTTGGTGTGACATTTGAAGTGGATTTAATTAAATGCAAACCAGGTAATATTCGAGCGGGTTTGTGCATGTACGACATTTTCATTGATGGTACTAGAAAAGTGTGCGCACACTCAACAAAGGCTAAATTCATTTGAATGCTTATTCTGAGTTAAACATTTTGTGTTTCATTCAATTACTTCATTTTTCTTCGAATAAGGCCCGGTTTTTCAGTAGTTGGGTTAAGCTAAGTTTAAACTAGTTTGCTTAAACTGTAGTCTAATTTAAACTCCAGTTAAACGACTGAGCAGTTTTTCAGTCACATTTTAGGCTTTTTTGTGCGGCAACATTGGTTTTTATAAGCTTTATTTACTTTTCACTTGGCTGTTGCCTGTTTTGTCTGTTATCAAATCTTGCAAGTTAAATTTGATACACTCCCGGTGTCCGAGTGAGCTGAAATTGTGCACGCATGTATAACTCCGATAACAATACAATATTACTTTGCGAGAATTCGATAAATTAATCGATAACCGAGTTATCGCTAAAGATTTGTGCTCACCTTGGCATAAAAGCCTAAGTCCTCAAGAACGCAGGTAACTTCGCTTTGTTTGTGTATGCAACAAACTTAGAAGTTAGCTGTTATCGGTTAATCTTGTATACTTTTCTGCGCTCTTGATTTTGTTTTACAGATTTTGACGATGGAATTTTAGCTAAGCGAAAGTTGGAACTTTATTTAAAGCAGAGCAGAGATCTGCAATGAGTAGTTGTAAACTGAGACGCAACATAGGCTAAGTCACAATAAAATATGATTTTAAGGTTAGTTAACACTCATCGAAGAACTGACTGTTCAAAGTTGACAATGTGATGCATTAAAAGAAATGGATAGGATGAGAAAAACGTTACAAATAACTAAGTAAAGATTACATAACTAATTTAAACAATATTTTACCCTAACTAAAAATTATAATATTTATATTAAATTTAAGAAAAAACGCTTTCTAAGAACAAGCTTTTATACTTGTAATAAAACGAACTAAAAAGTAAAAAATAAATTAGGAAAAAACAAAACTTTTTAAAAATAAGATTTTTCTATTGGTTTATGAAATTAAAGGCTTTATTCTGTATTGCGAACGATAGCTCAGACGAAACGATTCGCCTCCAAACGATTTCGTCTAGCAATGGTATTCTCTATCATTTTCGTTCAGCCTTTGCGTTCCTTACTTTATGTCAAACAAATAGGCGAAAGCAAGTGTCAATGATATGTTGCCATGTTTAACATGGTGCAAATACGCTAGCGATCCGTCTCTGAGACGAAACGAATGATTGTTTCGTAATAGAGAATGAGGCCCTAAGTAAAAGGTAAAAAACATTGACTGTAAACAATGTAACACTTATAAGTTCATTGTAACCTTTAACGATAATAGGCTTCTTCGTCTGCGACAAAAAATTCCATATTGTACGTAATTATATATTTTTAACATTAAAACTTACAGCTAAATTTTAAATCTTACAGTTTATATCACAGTCCTAATTGTTCTAATAAAAGCGTGTTACATTGTGATAGCAAGGAAAGGACGTCCTAAATGTTCTTAATTATACCATCAAAATTTAACACGCTTTTTTAGAACAATTAGTGACTGTGACATAAACTGTAGATTTAATAATTTAGCTGTAAAATTTTTATGTTAAAAATATATAATTATGTACAATATGGAATTTTTGTCGCTTAATGGTTCCCGGAACGTACCCGATCTGCATCCGGCAAAGGACCACCAATCGATAACGGGGAGTGTCCTATCGCTACAACAACAACAACATTATTTACTTCTGATTTTCATTCATACGTATGTGCATTTTAAATAATAAAAAAATGTTATATTATTCTAATAGATAGCATCTCCGCCGGGTTGCGATTCAGCTCAGAATATGCAAAATCAAAGGAAATCTACAAAAAACAAGGTACTTTACAAGCACATGCTTGTGAATACGTACCAAACTGTTGGAGGTATTTCCCTCAAAAAGGGTGGAACTAGAGCATCTGGTTTGCAGTATTGCATTCGGTAATTATATGATTGTAGTGATTAAAAATTGCAATAGTAGATATGTCATGTGAATGATGAATAGGTAGCCGGAGCAAAAAAGGAAAACTGATCGGCATGCAACTGTTATTTATGTGGTGCCACCGGGAGCTGCTGCTGCTATCCTAGAAGCATTAGAAGCAGAAATGTCTGATTTTTGCATCTACACAAGTTGTGCAGAACAGGATAGGGTTCGCGTTAAGCACGCTCTCTGAAGGCACAAAAAATTGCGTCTAGTCCGGCCCGATGTCCAGGATCGTCGCACCAGAAAGGTAAGTAAATGGCTACATATTCAAATATATAAGCAACATGTATGAATTTTTAGTGCTAATGTGTCATGCTTTGGTTGATAATCACAACTGAGGAAGAATGCAAATACGGACAGAGTTCGAAGTTCATGTGAAACCATAATATGTTTTTAATTAGCATTGGACGAGAATAAATACATATGTATATGCATAGAACTGCTATGCGGGGAGAAAAATCATTATATCAGTAGTATTTGCAGATTTTTGTCATTTCCTGCATCGCAGTGTCATTACATTGCGTTAAGATGAGGACATCAACACCTACTCACCCACAGCATGTTAAAATATTGTAATTTGCTCTTTCTCACTGTTTCAACACGTGTAAAGTTATATATCGAGCATCCATGGAGAATGGTGCATTTTAGCAGACTCTCATGCTTCATATTAATATATATCCTCCCGTATTTTATTTAGTCATCTCAAAGTTCGAGATGGGGGCCCTTTCGCAGCCTGTTTTCATGAACGTAGCTATAGACATATGAGTATTTCACATTCACAATCTACAGCACTCATTCCTAGCTCCTCTATTATTAAAACCCATCAGGTCTTTCTTATTGAAATGTGGTCATTCTTGCATTGGTCTCACAACCTCTCCCTTCTT
>JARSSU010022726.1:0-33730 GCA_029619165.1 Eurosta solidaginis
GTTTATGACAGTTTATATGGGGTATATAATACAAATATACCACCGATCTCTATGATTTTTTCAGATATCAATATATGCTATATACGTAAGCATTTGGTGAAATTTGAAGCTTCTAGCTGTTAAAATGGGGCAGTAATTACGAAAATCTTCTTATCTGAGCAATCTGTTGTGGGGGATATATGCTATATATACGACCGATCTCATCCATTTTTTCAGACAATAAGTTCAATATACGAAAGCATATGCTGACGTTTGAAGCTTCAATCTTTTAAATTGAGGAAGATATGACAAAAATCATATTTTTCTGAAAAATTGGTTGTATAGGAGATATATGCTATAGTGGTCCGATCCAGCCGGTTCCGACAAATGTCTAATCGAACACCTAAGTATACTCGCTCACCAAATTTTATCAAGATATCTCAAAAATTGCTAGACTAGTTTTCATACAAATGTTATACGGGCATGGCTAAATCAACTCAGCTCTTCATCCTGTTCATGTCGGTATATTATTGGTGGTTCTATCTATTTTCCTTTAAGGACTTACAATTTTGAGATTGCTTACAATTCTTAATATACCATTTTATTTTCAGGAAAGGCATTAAAATTGTTTAAACGAGAGTTATTTTTAAATTTGTCAAAATTATATGACAGCTCTTAAGAACTTGAAGCTCTGTAAGTAGCCCTAAGGCTATTTATTCCAACAATTACATTTAGCTCTTTGTCTTTTCCCCAGCGGGTTGGGGGGTCAGAATTTATCCGCGGTGGGTATGCCTGTCGTAGGAGGCGACTAAAATACCAGATTCAAGGGGCTGTGTAGCGCAAACCTTCAGGTTGCCAGCGCAATATATAGCTTCTCCATACCCAATTGTCAACCTCACCTATCAGCGGCGAATCCTGTTTCACTAACAGACGAGGCTCTGGCGACACCAAGCTCCTCATGGAACTGGAGGGATGGCCTGGAGGTTTATGTGGCCACATAAATTGTTCCCCAGATGGTCGGGCTAGCACTTAATGGTGCTGTGTGACCGGAGCGTATCGGATTTGTATCCAGCAAAGGACCATCACATCGATAACACTCCCCAAGGCCTTCGGGGAGCAACCTTATCGCTACAACAACAACAACAACAGCTCTTTGTCTAAGATGAACTGCCAAGTGAATAAATACCTGACATAGACTGAATTTATACATAGTGTTTAGATAAGGTTGAACTGGCTATTTGTCTCAGCTGATATCCATATAAAACAACCTTCAATATTCTTAATAAATTTCGATATAATGCGCATACTTTACTAACATATTTAGGGCCCTTCACAGAATATTCTAAAAAACAAGAGTGAGTATTTTGTTCTTTCGGTATAGGTCGTTAACTTGTTTTGTTTATTCGGCCCTAGTCTTGCTCAACCCATCTTGCTTCGCTTCAGTTTCGTTAAATATAAAAAATATTTCAAAAAAATTTACGCCATTGCGCTATATAATTTACTTACTTAATTAGTATTTAAACGTTTAAACAGTTATGATCGTTCAACGCGCGCCAATCGCTTCTTCGCCCTGCCAAAAGGCGCCAATGTGTAACACTAGGGATTTTAAATCATTTTCCACTTGATCCTTCCAGCAGATGGTAGCTCGTCCTGTTCCTCTGCTTCATAGGTGGCTTCCGATAAAAATACTTTCCTTTCCGGAGCGTTATTTCATTCGCATAATATAACCTAGCTAGCGTAGCCGCTGCAATTTTAATCGCTGGACTATGCTGATGTCTGCGTAAAT
Source organism: Eurosta solidaginis (assembly GCA_029619165.1). Taxonomy (NCBI): domain Eukaryota; kingdom Metazoa; phylum Arthropoda; class Insecta; order Diptera; family Tephritidae; genus Eurosta; species Eurosta solidaginis. The sequence goes on from JARSSU010022726.1 coordinate 1,766, forward strand.
CTCGTACAGCTCACCATTAAATCTTCTTCGGTATTCGCCATCCCTAACGCGTAGAGGTCCATAAATCCTTCGAAAAACTTTTCATTCGAACATTCCCAGAACCGCTTCATCTGAGGCTATTATCGTCCTTGCTTCTGCACCAAATAGCAGGACTGGTACGATAAGTGATTTGTAGAGCATAGTTTTCGTCAAATCGATAACTCGTCTATACCTCGTCTATACCACACTGACAATAAACCGATAACGTGCCGATAACATACGGATAACGCTCCCAGATCCCACCGGAAACATATAACTCATCGATAAAATACCTTTAACACCTGATAAGACGCTAACAAATTGATAATACGCCGTCCGATTTCGAACTGGTTTTAATCTCTAATCTTTCCATTCTATTCCTTTCCCCTCCTTTTCTTTTTACCCTTTCCTTTCCCATCTGTTCCTTGCCTTTCCTTTCCTTTACTTTAATTTCATTTCCTCTCTTTTCCTTTACTTTCCTAGAAGCAGCGTTATTACCCTGCCACTTCGTTCTATTTTTTTCAGTTTCGCTTTGTTTAAATTTACTTTTCAATAATAATCCATTAGTGATATGCTATCTTAACCCTAGAACGCATAATCGGGTACCCGTGTGTCCAGTTGCGAATTTAAACTACTTTAGTGAGAGAACCACTATCACTAGAGTGTTGAACCTTGTAATCTAGGAAACTACAGTATTTCTGTATCGTTTAAGTCAATGCTTGCAGATTTCAGTTGAGGGGTTCCCCAGATATGCGTTCTCAAAGTCGACACCTACACGAACGCATAACCTGGTACCTGTGTACCCTTCAAATATTTAACAATTTATTTGTTTTAATAGGAAATTTTTTTGCGGATTGTAAAAAAAATTAGAAAACATGAATCTATAAACAAAAAATATTGTATTTTGTAGACATATACTAATTTTTCTGCTCGCAAACGGTGCAGTTACAATTTGTCACCGAATGTACTAGGCACATTGGTTTTTTGGAGATGCTGCATGCTTTTCGCGTTTTTCTTCTTCGTTTGGGGGTTTCAGTACAACATAGGTAGCAGGATCCAGTTACCGGTTTTCTCGAGCTTGTCGCAGTAAGCAAGTAACTCACTGATCAGCACACAATCTGTAACAATTTTTATACTCAGCTGAGCAGAGCTCACAGAGTATATTAAATTTGTTCGCATAACGGTAATCCGTAACGGCATAAACTAATCGAGATAGATATAGACTTCTATATATCAAAATGATCTGGGTGAAAAAAGAAATTCATTTAGCCACGTCCGTCCGTCGTCTGTCCGTCTGTAAACACGATAACTTGAGTACCTTTTGAGGTATTTTGATGAAATTTGGTATGTAGGTTCCTGGGCACTCGTCTCAGATCGCTATTTAAAATGAACGAAATCGGACTACAACCACGCCCACTTTTTCGATATCGAAAATTTCGAAAAACCGAAAAAGTGCGATAATTCATTACCAAGACGGATAAAGCGATGCAATTTGGCAGGCACGTTACTCCTATTAGTGTATGTGTGCTAAATAAAAATTAGCGAAATCGGATGACGAACACGCCCACTTTAAAAAAAATTTTTTTAAGTCAAATTTTAACAAAAAATTTAATATCTTTACAGTATAAAAGTAAATTATGTCAACATTCGACTCCAGTAATGATATGGTGCAACAAAATACAACGATAAAAGAAAATTTCAAAATGGGCGTTTGCTCCGCCCTTTTTAATTTAATTTCGTCTACGATACTTTTAATGCCATATGTCGAAACAAAACATAGATTCTATGGCCATAACTGTTTTCTGTGAAAATCGGCGAAATCGGTTGAAGCCACGCCCAGTTTTTATACACAGTCGACCATCTGTCCTTCCGCTCGGCCGATAACACGATAACTTGCACAAAAAACGATATATCTTTATTAACTTAGTTCACGTACTTATCTGAAGTCACTTTATCTTGGTATAAAATATGGCCGAAATCCGACTATGACCACGTCCACTTTTCCAATATCGAAAATTACGAAAAATGAAAAAAATGCCATAATTCTGTACCAAATATGAAAAAAGAGATGAAACATGATAATCGGATTGGTTTTTTGACGCAAAATATAACTTTAGAAAAAACTTTGTAAATGGTTGTGACACCTACCATATTAAGTAGAAGAAAATGAAAAAGTCCTGCAGGGCGAAATCAAAAGCCCTTGGAATCTTGGCAGGAATACTGTTCGTGGTATTATATATATAAATAAATTAGCGGTACCCGACAGAAGATGTTCTGGATCACCCTGGTCCACATTTGGTCGATATCTCGAAAACACCTTCACATATACAACTAAGGGCTACTATCTTTAAAACCCTCATTAATACTTTTAATTTGATACCCATAACGTACAAACACATTCTAGAGTCACCCCTGGTCCACCCTTATTGCGATGTCTCGAAAAGGCGTCCACTATAGAACTAAGGCCCACTACGTTTTAAATAATCGAAAAAACGAAAATCGACATGATGATGGCACAACGCCGAAACCGTTTGTCTCAAAACCAAATTTGACAAGGGATGACGGAAAATCGTTCCAATACATCTTTTAAATATCATTAACACTTTCATTTGATACACATGTCATACAAACACGTTCCAGGGTTACCCTAGGCTCATTTTGCTAAATGGTGATTTTCCCTTATTTTGTCTCCAAAGCTCTCAGCTGAGAATGTAATGTTCGGCTACACCCTTACTTGTTACTCATGAATTTTGTTTACTGTGCATTTGTAACGGTAAAAACTTGTAAGTGGACACACGGGTACCTCCGTTATGCCTTTGCGTGGTGTTTTTTGGTTATGCGTTCTACGGTTAAAGTTGTAATAACCATTGTTGGAGACACGGCGTATGAGTATTAATGATAGCAGCTGATATCCAAGTACACGCCCCCCTATAACACATTCACATATACATAAACGAGTATTTAACATGTAAGCATTTGAGTGCGACCTTTAAAAAATATATAATATATACTTAAAACAATTGAGATAAATATGTAGTTCTTTGCGAATATTGGCGTGTAAACACACATACATAAGTAATACATTAATATGTGTCGCTATGTGCGTGTATTGCAAGTAAGTATTGCGCATTGACATAGAATAAAGTTAAATGGGTGACACTGACACTCAAATGAAATATGAAACACAATCGACACAATACATCAAAGGTTAACATGTTAATGGAAACAAAGAAAAAACAATGAGTTAAAAAAGTTAAATAAAAATAATAATGAAAAGGAACGACAACAAAAGAAAGAGGTACAACACGTGTGTAAAATTAAATAAAAGAAAATTAAAAATTGTTTCGTGTGACTTACAAAGGTTAATTAAAAAGCGTTTGTTTTTTTCAAATTGGAATGATTTTTGACCATAGGAATTTCATCCGTAAAGTAATGACACTTTTATAAAGACAAGGAAACTTGGAAATTTCCTCTATTTAAAAAAGGAAATTCGTATAATAAACCGAAAAAAAAGGCATGAGTACCAAATACTCGTTAAGTTCGATGCGTGTACGTCTAGAAAGCTAATGTCATTAATTTAACTAAAGCTCGTTCAGTAGTTATAGTTGACTCTCAAGAGAGGCAACATTACCAGTAGCAAATAGTTTAGGATTTTTTGACTTATACCCAAAGTTAATGCTTGATTATCGACTTTTTATCGACAGCGACTAATTATCGTTGGGTTTTCGGTGTGTTTCGGCTTGGTATCGCAGTTTTATCGGTTTCTTATTGGACTTCTTAATAAACGTATGGATCGACGATGATACATCGATAACACGCTGATAGCGTATTGGGAACATTCTGATAAGAAGTTGATAACTTTTGGAAAATAAATCGTAAATTTTTTGATAACTAATTGATAACATTTAACTGACAAAGCGATAAGTTTTCGATAACCGACTTTATATATAGCAAATTTGGCGGCTGCAAAGCCCCATCAAAATTTTAGAAACAAAATTTTTTCAATTAGAAGACAATTTTTCTAAGCAAGGATGTCCCTCGGCAGTGTTTGGCAAGCACTCCGAGCGTATTTCTGCAATTAAAAGCTTTCAGTGTAAAACTTATCTGCCTTACAGATGCCGTTCGGAGTCAGCATAAAACAAGTAGGACTCTTCCCGCCAATTTGTTGGAAAAATCAATAGGAGCACGACGCAAATTGGAAGAGAAAGTACCGGCCTAAAATCTCTCGAAACACTTGTATAACATTTTCTTTCCTTTTTTCCTTTCTTTTCTGTTATATTCCTTTTTATGTTCGTTCATTTCTTTTCTTTTCCATTTCTTTCCGTTCCGTTCCTTTCTTTCCTTTCCTTTCCTTTCCTTTCCTTTCCTTTCCTTTCCTTTCCTTTCCTTTCCTTTCCTTTCCTTTCCTTTCTTTCTTTTCCTTTCCTTTCCTTCCCTTTGATTTCTTTTCCTTTCCTTTGATTCCTTTCCTTTCCTTTCCTTTCCTTTCCGTTTCTTTCCTTTCCTTTTCTTTCCTTTCATTTCCTTTCTTTTACTTTCTTTTCCTTTCCTTTCCTTTCCTGTCCTTTCTTTTCCTTTCCTTTTCTTTTTTTCCTTTCCTTTCCTAGCATTTCCTTTCCTTTAATTTCCGTTCTTTTCTTATCCTTTCCTTTCCTTTCTTTTCCTTTCCTTTGCTGTCTTTTCTTTTCCTTTCCTATCCTTTCTTTTCCTTTAATTTCTTTCCTTTCCTATCCTTCCCTTCATTTCCTCTCCTTTCTTTTACTTTCCTTTCCTTTCCTTTCCTTTGTCTCGCTTTCTTCCTTTCCTTTCCTTTCCTTTCTTTCCTTTCCTTTTCTTTTCCTTTTCTTTTCCTTTCCTTTCCTTTCCTTTCCTTTCCTTTCCAGTCCTTTCTTTTCCTTCCCTTCCTTTCCTTTCCTTTCCCTTCATTTTCGTTCCATTCATTTCCTCTCCTATTCTTTCTTTCCTTTCCTTTCCTTTCCTTTCCTTTCCTTTCCTTTCCTTTCCTTTCCTTTCCTTTCCTTCCCTTTCCTTTCCTTTCCTTTCCTATCCTTTCCTTTCGTTTCTTTTACTTTACTTTCCTTTCTTTTCCTTAACTCTCCTTTATTTTCCTTTCTTTCCTTTTTCCTACTTTTGTTTTGATTTCCTTCTCGTATAAACTTTACCATGTACATTGTTACCACACTGCACTACAATATTGTGACTACACTTACACTTACATTCTGTTTTACTCCATACAGTGTACCAATACTACACTACTCCACCGCTTACGCAATCTGTAGTACCTCATACCTCATACCCTATACCACTATTCCACACAATGCCTGCATTTACATTCAACATACATGTATCTTCCATATCCCATACCACTTTCAAGGAATACATTTACTCATTTGCTTATGCTTTACATCTCTCGAGTACACTCAGAATTTCCCCATACACTGAAATTCTAAAAACGAGTTCCTTTTATAATCTTTAATCCAGATTAATATCGTTATAAAACTACTGTACGTACATCTACATATCAGGTGAAGAGCCAAGGAATATTTCCAACAGCAACTGATCACAAAAAAAGCAATAAACGAGTAAGTATTTGCTACTCGTAATAAAATGATAAATTTCTTGCCATACAAATCGTGTGGAGCATATAAAGTGCCTTCCAAATAAAATTTTTGTAAATATAATAATCTTATATAATTAAATTGGCAAGAAATAAATTTATTACATACCAAAGTGTTTGAACGACCATACATTAAAATTCATAAAAATTTCAATGATTCTCCCAAAAGCAAACACATTGCTTCTTCTTTTTAAGTGGAAAGCACGCACTATTCACGTAGCATACAAACAGGCGCCTACACTATGTATAAAATTGAGTGAGTGCTTTATTTGCTAAGGTGACACAGTGACACACATTTGCGCTCAGACTATTGAGAGAATGTTATACAATTAAATAAAGAGAGCGGAATGCAATGGCAAGTAGTAAGTACATAATTCAAACAAAAAACACACATCGACATTTGTTTGACAAGTGGTGTATTTTAGTAGCACAATTTATAGACAAAAATAACTATCGTTATGGTAACGGTGAAAAAGGTGAAACGCGAAATTTACTTATAATAAAAATAGAAATATGTGAATGTGGGAGGAGACACACAAAAGAATATGAAATTTGCGGGCGGTTTTCGAAATGGTTCCATCGCAATATGCCAGTAAATGTTTCTTTATTTTCAGTTTCTCTTAGAAAACATAATAGTTGATATTCAATTATTATAAGCCGGTGTTAAGCTCATGAATTTTTAAATATAAGTATAAACTGAACACACCATTAAACAAACATACATAGATATGAAATTTGGTTTGGTTAACAAAGTTGCTATATTAATGTATTTGGGATCTCGGGTTTTAACATTTTTTTATGTGTTAACATTTTTGCTCACGGCATACGGAATGTAAGCGTAAGGTAAGTGTGAGCATGGTGTGCTATATGGAGGAATATGGAATGTAGTGTAGGCATAGTCTTCCAAATGTTATAAATATGCTATCGATAACAATGATAAGCGGTGAGCTATCGACCTTCTATCGACAAGTTATTGGTGGTGTCGAAAAGTTGTCGATTTATTACTAAAAATACCGATTGTCTATCAATATGTCGTTGGTATTTATTGTTATCGGCGCATAACCAATTTGTTGTCGACGTGTTATCGAAAAGTTATTGATTTAATATCGAAAAGCTGTCAATTTATTATCAAAAAATTATCGATTTGCTTTCAAAAACTTATCGATTACTATTGAAAAGTTTTTCGGTTTGTTATAAAAGAGTTATTGATTGTCATCGGAGTGTTATTGATTTGTTATCAAAATTTTATAGACTTTCTATCAAAATTCTCGATAATTTAGGATTCCTTCTTCGCTCCATAATCAAAGCACTCTCCGAGGGTGTATTGCATGAGTCCCTTTTCGCTACCACTTGAGATCACTTCATACTCGGTTGGCAGGGATTTATACAATTCTGATTCCGAAAATATATGACTGCTAAGCTTTAGTTGTATGGGACGCCAAGCTTCCTATTTAAAATAGTTTTACTATACTTACATATATCCTTCCCAAAATTCCAAGCAATAAGTGGACGAAACTTTATTGGGCCCCTGTAAAACATGCATATGAATAAACATTGTTTTCAGTGACAAACGACACTATACAAATAACGGCTCTTATATATAAGAAGATTCGTTTTTCACATCACATCATCATTTGTCATAGAATCACTGTATGTGCTGGCAATAGTTAAGTACTTTACGTCGCCAACTGTTTGACGTCATGTTTAATCAGCTCATCGATTTTCATGCGTAGACTCCATATTATTAGTATCGCATGATTGGATCTTGTCTGTGTGGCTTCAGACCTGGTAAATCTAACAATAATGGGGAAAAAACCAATAAAAAACAATTGAGAATCAGGACCTCTCCGAGCCGTTGGAAACAAAATTAGGATTCAGAGAAGGTGACCCCCGTAATTTATTGTTGGACATTATTATACCAGCTGCAGAACTGAATCGCTCTGGAAAAATATTCCATAAGAGCTTGCAATGATGGGCCTAAAAATCGGCTGCGTTGTTGTTTTTGTTGTCGCGATAAGGACACTCCCTAAAGGCCTTGGGCGGTGTTATCGATTGTTGATGGCCCTTTTGCAAATCCGGAACGTTCCGGTAACAAGCACAATAAAGGTACCAGCCCCACCATCTCAGGAACGATTCGGTATGACCACATGAAATCTTCTAGGCCATTCCGCCCTCACACCCCCTAGATCCATGAGGAACTTGGGGTCGCCAGATCCTCGGCTGTTAAAGAAACAGGATTCGCCACGGGTAGGTGAGGTTGAAAATCTGGTTGGAGAGCGGTATATTGCGCTGGTAACACATTGGAAGTGTTGTGGTACACAACCCCTTGAATCAATTTGGTATTTTAGTCGAATTTTAAGACAGCCATACTTGCCGCTGGTATATTCTAAGCCCCTAACCCGCTGGGAGCACACCGGCTCCGTAGGTTCTCCTTACTCCAAACTGGAAAATTAAGTGGACAATTTCTTTGAAATATTTATGGGCCTCTACAGCCAAAAAAATGTTCTTATCAGAGTCCGCCTGTGAGAGCAGACGAAGAGGGCGGCCCCACTCCATTGGAAGGACTTGGTGCTACCAATTGGCGTCTATTAGCTTAGCGAGCAAGCGACTGAAGCGCCATGTTGGTCGGTCATAACCGTTTAAACGACTTAGTGCTAATTAAGTAAGCAAGTAAAAAATCAAACCTTGGCTACCAAGCTTCCAAGTGTAAACTTACTGACTCAATACTTGTTTCTTTGTATAGAAACGCAGCACGATCTTAATATACTAGATATAACTATTTTTCTAACTTGTGCTCATTAGCTGGCGCCCGAGTATATGTGCTGATGGCGCTGAGGTAAAATGGGGTTGAACTCACCAGTCCGTAAGGACTTCACATAGAAGTTTGATCGACGAATTAACTGAAAAACACCAACCAAAGCTAGGACCAACGAGGCCTAATTCTAAAACATGCGACCCCAGATGGCAGTGTTATTCAACAATGCCCCCCATGGGCCTCCAGTCATAAATTAACTTTGTTAGGCTTATTTCATTGCATGCATTTTTGATTGCGTAAGTGTGTTGACCACATTCTTGGCTTGCATTATGGTTCGCTTCAAACAACACCTCCAACTAGATCATTTTCTCAACAATCGCTCCGGTAGAACTAGGCCAAGTAAGATTTCGACTACGTGATGTCGGATTCTTATGAATTGTTACTAAGGAAAGTAATTCAAGCCAAATTATATATATAAAATCGATTATAGATTATTCGATTTAGCAAATACTGCCATCGGTACTTAACTTTGGAAGCAGAGGAGGATGATCGAGAGCGACTATATATAACCACTTTGAAACCTACGAGGATATATCACCGTCTTATCATGTAAGAAACTTGTGGACGTCGTGATACTGCGTTGAGAAAACGATTTGATTCGAACATTGTTAAAGTGGCGATAAAGACAATTTCAGAAGGCTTTGGGGAGTGCCATCGATCTTGATAGTCCCTTGTCGGATATGGATACGGTACCCTTCGTATAAGCATTTTAAGATAGTAAATCAACTATATCGGGAAAGATTAGATAAATTTATTTTGAACCTTCAAGATTATACAATCACTAACTTCCGTAAGGAGCTTGGAATAGGCAGTCTACTACGTAGAGAAAAATATTTGACGCGTCCGTCTAGATGTTTTACAAACAAAAAAGGGGTAAATGCAAGCGGATGGCTTGTTGCTGTTGTTGTTTTTGTAGCGATAAGGACACTCTCCGAAGGCCTTGGGGCGTGTTATCGATGTTGATGGTCCTTTGCCGGATGCAGATCCGGTATGTTCCGATAACAAGGTACTAGTCCGACCGTCTCCGGAACGATTTGGTATAACCACATGAAACCTTGTAGGCCATACCGCCCTCCCACCCCCTAGATCCATAAGGATGGGTAGTAAAGTCCATCGGTTTACTCGTGATGGTTAAGCTATGTTTCCTCAAAAAGAAGAAGTAGAAAAAAATTAGAGCAATAACTTCAAACGCATTCCAATAAATTTTCCATTTCCCTATTTTAATCCCTTTTCAGATCACCAAGGCAGAATATTAGTAGCAATGAGTTTTTGTTTGATTACTCAAAAATGCTAAAACAAAAGATAATTCGAAAGCCAACGTTGAGGAAAAAACAACAACAAGTTTAATTGAAAACTGAATTGTGCGGGATAAAAGAGAAGAAACTAACGAGCCTTTGCTGTCATTAGCAGGTGAGATTGAGTGAGGGCAACATACGAAAGTTTTCATAAATATTGGATGGAAACAATTGTAGGCTACGAATAAAGGAGAGAGAAGAAAACAAAAGGGGGAAAACCACAAAACAACTAATATTGTTTTAAAAGCAAAAGGAGTTCAGTACACAGAGTGATTACCCAGCATACACATAGATTAATCGACGTGCGGCAAGCGGAGTAGCATGGCTCAATACGGCGGCACGCCTAATCCCTTTGCTGGCGGTGGAGTTGGTGGTGGTGGTGGCTATGAACAGCAGCCTGGTTATGGTGGCGGCTATGGGCAACCAATGGGTGGTTACGATCAGACAGGTGGCGGTGGCGGCTATGATCCACAGTACGGACAAACTGGCGCCGGATATGGTGGGCAAGGTATGGGTATGGATTATGGTGGCGGTATGCAAGGTGCTGGCGCAACAGCAGGAATACCACAACAACCATTTGGTGTAGCGGCACGTCCGCGTGTGGATGTGGACGCGACAGGTGAAGTGGACCCAACGCTGTAAGTTTTCTGAATCACAAAATACAATTGATTTAGATGTTTAATACTTCTCCCTCTATCTCACTGCCTCTTCCTTTTTCTTTTTCTTTCATTCATCTAGTTATCCCGAACCCAAAGAAGCAACACAAAAAATTCGCAGTCACGCTGATATTATAGAAAAGTTTTTCGATCCTTCTGAAAAAGATCTTCTACCTGTGAAAGCTTTCTATTTCTTTTTCTTTGCCGCTTTTGGTTCACTCTTTCCTTTGATGGGCGTCTACTTCAAGCAAATGGGCATGAATCCAGGTCAATGTGGTATCTTAGTTGGTATGCGTCCGTTTGTGGAATTCTTGTCAGCACCTTTCTGGGGTTCATATGCCGATCGGTAAGTAAATATTTGTCAAACTTTTCTTGGCACACTTCACATTCTTAATTTTCTTTTTCTTTTCTCATTTAGCTGCCGTCAAGGCAAACAATTACTCATGGCTTCACTCGCTTGTTGGATCTTATTTACGATCCCTTTGAGTTTTATCAAGCCAGAAGCTGTTAATTGTATCGAGCGCAAAAATGATACCGACTTTGTTTTGACTTTAACTCGTACCAAGCGTGATTTATCAGCTTACAATCAGGATGAAATGTTTAAGCAGAACAGCAAGAATTTTGATTCACAGTCAGCTTTACATGGTGTAAACTCAAAGCCTGTAGTGGAAATGGTACAAGAATCTCATATTAGGTAAGTTTTGGTCGACTGGCTATTGTGAACAGAAATGATGCCTACCCTAGCAAATATTATTCACGATGGAACATTTATTTCGCTTTGAAGGCTTTCAGTTAGCTCTAAATCGGGTGAACTTCGTCGAAACAAAAGAAGTTATAAATCGATCTTCTGCTCTCCCGCCCTGATTGCTTTGAAGAGCCAGTTTTTATAGTCTTAAAGGTGGATTTGCTGTCTTACATGACTATAGGGAAATTGGCAAATGAAATCATCCCGATTCGTCTATCGCAAGTTCGTTCCCTTACTAGGGAATCTTTAAGTTCTTTTTGGGAAAATACCTAGAGGCGGTCCAGCTTTTCTTGCAGGGTAGTAAGATTCTCCTAACCGGAAGTGGATGACAGGTAGTCTAATTAGACTCAAAGCTCATCTATCAATTGTTATGCGTGTTCTGATGTATTACAGTCTAATGGAAGTCCGTGCGGTGTGACTTAATTTATGGAAAACCTTTCCTATTTGATGGCTTTACAATTTGAATGAACAAGTCTAGAGAAGAGCTTATTTACACAAATGTATTGCTGAACTTGTTGACGAACGCTAGATTGAAGGCGAAGACGGCTCAAGAGGTTGCTGGCGCAATTTATCTGCTTCTTCAACCAAATTGTCAACCTCACCTTCGTATGGCGAATCCTCTTTTATTATCAGACGTGATTCTGGCGACACCAAGTTCTTCACGGAAGCAAGGAGTGTGATAACCTAGAAGGTCCAACGAGGTCATATACAATCGTTCCCGATATGGTTGAACTGGTGTTTTTTTCCGAATGTATCGGATCATATTCGGCAAAGATCGCCAACATCGATAACTCTCCCCAAAACCTTGAACGTCTTCATAGCTATAAGAAGAAGAAGAAGAAGGAGAAGAGTAAAAGCGTGGTTTGCAGCCGCTGGGCTAGCTTACGGTAGGTTGACGGTGTGTGCACGCGAATTTCCTATTCTTACATTCCAGTTGAATGCACTCAATGGATTCGTTGAACCAGGAACATACTTTCTAATCATCTTCATCAAGCCACTTAGTTTCTCATTTGAATTAAAATAAGAGCAACGGCTTTGCGTCCTTTACCTCTGCCAGACTGTCGAAAAACCGAGCGCCCCAAAATCTGAGTCGTCTTGATTAAAGTTCTGGACATCAACTTCGCTTTCTCTACATACTCACATATTGGCCAAGTTTGGTGAAGAAGCTCGTTGCTTTCATATACTAAAATAGGTAAAAGGACCTTGACACTTCACAGTGATTCCGGCTGTTCCAAAACAATTCTGTGACCTAATAGTGTATTGCTTGATTTTCCGCCGCAGATAACCCAGTTGCAGGCAGCTATCCGCCTCGCTTAAATTATTTCTCTCATTCATGGCTATCTCGGTTGCAAACTTATAGCTCTGCCCGAACACTCTACAAAGGGTAAATATTGAAATGGCACATGGAGGTCAGCGAGAATCCACATCTCCGGATCCAAATCTATGGATCATATCCAATTTTATCAAATTGGGTACTAATTCCCTTAAAGCAGCCTGGCTAACAACGAAGATCGTTTCAAAGGTATCTAAGAATGTATTGTTCTGGAGCAATCGCACTGCTCTACTCAAGGCATAGACCTCCATCCGGTGGACACGGGATGTTGGCTGACCTGCAAATGCTGGAGTAGAGCTCAACTCAAGTTGTCCTTCTCACTTTCGTGTCGACTGTGATGTCCCTAGCACTCTTTACTTGAATGATATCTTATGTACTGTTCATATACACAGCCATTAAGGATATATTTGATGCCATTAAGATCACTGACAGAAAAAGAGGTTAAACTCGGACTGAAATTTGCCATTAAACTTCTGCGTCCAGAAGAAGGAGAACTTAAGGCAGTGCTACTGTTATGAGAGATTCGTTTCCGGATATGAATCCAGCCTCTTTCGGTACAAGCATCATCTGGCCACGAAAGTGACCCATTGAACCCTCAGCTTTATGGAGTAGAGCGGTGTCGTCGAGAAGCCTCGTGCCATTTCACGGTAGATGTCATCTTGGAATTCAAAGATATACATTCCTGATAACTTTAATCCAGCTATGTATAAGCGAGTCAGATGCGGAGAATGAGAACTTCGGAATTTCTTTGCCAGTCAAATGGTGAGAACTACGTCAGCTAAGTTATAGCGTCCTCCTATAGTCATTATAGCAAGGTATAGCTTCCATGCGTTCAGCCGAACTTCTTTGGTACCCTAAGGCTCAATTTTACCTGCTCATTTGTATTTTAGTAGGCCACTGTATTGAGGTCGGCAAATACCTGAGAGAAGAGAATTTCCAAAGATAAGACCAAAGTATCATTCGTCTCGTATCTCTGAAAGACTTGTAGAAATCTGAAGTTGGTTCAATATTTTTCTTATTGCTGTAATCACACATACCCTCCACGAATGTTTAGAGGAGTTCTGTAAATACGGATAGTCCTTTACCGGATATAAATCATGTACTCTCCGGTATTGAAATATCATGGTACTAGCCCGGAATCAATTTTGTGACCACTTCAAGATTCGGTTGTATAGGTTTTAGTCGCCTCTAACAACAGGCATGAACCGACTTGAGGGTTTATTGGGAACTTAATCGTTGCAGCTTAGCGGCTTCGTGAATAATTCAAAGCTGGGTGTCACCGTTACTCAATGCGCCCAAATGAGCCTCCTTATGTATGTTGCATCTGAAAACCAGCCTGGCATACTTTCCTTGTATATTTCAACACTCTTGCAACTTTTAGCTCCCTGCAACAATTTGCGTTTTCTCGAATTCATGAAATTCTCCAATCTCGAAATACTTGTAAGACTCTGCAGCTTCTCGAAATTCAGTTTAATAGCTGCGAGTCTCGAAAACCTCGCTCGTGTTCGAGAAGAAATCGTAAGCCCAAAATCCACTTCCAACTTATCCTACGCCATACTGAAAATGCGTTATTGGAACAAAATATTTATGGCCATAAGTGCAATATGGCTGTTCGTTGCCCCTTTATTTCGTTTTGAGTTCGAATCCTTTCGCCCTTAAATCAATATTTCCAAAATTACTGTAACGAATTTACTTGCAAATCCTCTTATTTGCCCTTTTGCTAAGTTCGCATCACTAAACTGTTGAATAAATAACTCCAATATGTAATAATGCAAAATGGCCTTTATTAAAGTACTTCACAATAACACTCAAACTGTGCAACGAATAGCTTCCTTAATAACCAAACTGATTGATAACTCAAATGAACTCTACTATTCAAAATTATACTGCTCTTGCTCGCTAGATAGCGTCTTAATCGAAATCTCAAATCAAACTGAATTCCAGCGCCTCTACAATTGCCGCCTTTTATACTCTTTGATTTCAACCTTCGCATCTTCTAGGCGGTTCCAGAATCTACTAGTCCAGCAGCTCTCAAACTGTAACTAAAGCTGTAACTACAATTGCACAATTTTATAGTTTTTCTCATTGCATACTTATAGGAGTATCTCAGATATATGCATGTGTTTGTGCATTGACTCTCCGCTGCTCGTATACGTACATGGTTCATATGTGTAGACGCAATTATTGTTTCGTTTATGTAGATACATAATAATTGATCTATGGATGTGAATTCACGTCACTGCTTAGCATCGGCTTAGAGATGGCAGCACTCCTTAGTTTTGCTAATATTCGTAACACTACTTAATATTTTTTCTTCCAGACGCAAACGTGGACTGATTCCACGCATAGATGCCGGCATCTCACCCATTCACATCAATTTTGTCAGCAATTACGATGATAAACAGCACCGTGATTATGTTAGTCCCATCTTCTCATCTATGGTCTATCGCACACCGGTGAGTTGTTTTTTTTTGTTAGATGGAAGCACATTTTCTTAATTCTATTTCATATTATTTATTTTCTTCTACACCCACTTTCCACACGCGCAGGACATTCAAAAAGCATTCTTCCTACTCTTGCTCGTCATCTTGATCGGCGAATTCTTCAGCGCACCAGCCATAACTCTGGCCGACTCCGCTGTCATCACGCTACTTGGCGAAAATGCTGACAGATATGGGCATCAACGCATGTTTGGCTCACTTGGTTGGGGTATATCTATGTTTGTTGTTGGCATTGCTTTGGATCACTCAACACGCTTTTCACATCATCCATGCGGTGCCGGACACATGGAAAAAAATTACAATATTTGCTTCGCGATTTTCTCCGCTTTAATGGTTGGCGCTATTGCTTCAGCTTCGAAAATTACTTTCAAATATGATCCGATCGATATGGAGCAAAAACCCACTGATAATGTTGATACTGCAGCTACTAACAAAGCGGAAGATGACTCAATGGCCGAGTTGGCTGCACAATTGAATTTACCATCATTAGCGATGGGCAGTGGCACAGGTGGCGCTGGCAAGACACCACGTACACCAGCACCTGTCGGCACTGAATCGAAAATGTTTGCGCAAACTACCAAAGAAATGCCCGAATGGATGACTGTGCTGACACATTTCAGGGATATGAAAACTATTTCATTCTTATTCGTTGCTTGGTTCATGGGGTTCGGCATTGGTTTGATTTTCACCTTCCTCTTTTGGCATTTGCAAGATTATGGCGGCACTCCAACGTTGTTCGGTGTTGCTTCTGTCATCAATCATGTCTCCGAAATCTTTGCATATTTCTACAGCTTCCGTTTTATCACACAAATTGGGCACATTAAAGTGCTGTGTTTGGGTTTGGCTGGTAATGTGCTGCGTTTCTTATACATTTCGTACGCTACAAATCCATGGATGGTCTTGCCATTCGAGCTGATGCAGGGTGTAACACATGCAGCGGTTTGGGCTGCTTCCTGCTCGTATATTGCGCACAGCACACCGAAACATTTACGCGCCTCAGCACAAGGTGTCTTACAGGGTATACATCATGGTTTGGGGCGTGGTTGTGGCGCGATTATTGGTGGTATGTTCGTGACAAGCTATGGTACTACGAAAACATTCCGTGGTTATGGTTTGGCTTGTTTGGTCGTCTTGGGTGTTTTCATATTCGTGAATTTCTATCGCAAAGATCAGGGCGGTTTCATTTCGGACTTGCCACCAACCGAGGATCCACGCCAGGTGAGTTATGCGTAAAGAGAGATCTGTCAAGTGATAAAAGAAACTAACAGCAACTTTCTGTATTGCAGGTGGCGGAGGAGACGTCACATTTAGCGCCTCATGGTGTACCCAGTAATCCAATACCGCGCGCTCTGTCGAATGCCCGCCTGAATGAGATGAATCCCAATGGTGGCACAGGCAATACTTACGGCACTTATCAGACTACAGGTGGTAATCTTGACATACCCGGCGCGACTCCTCACAATCCGTTCGCGCAATAAGCTCATAAAATGTATGATGTTTGTGTGAGTTTGGAGAGCATTTAGAGTGCTAATTGGGGTTTTTTTGCACCAAGATTAGATTTATGAATTTTAGACACAGTTTTCGAATCATCTATTTGTATGTATATTTTGTGTATACGCCTACATGATCAACGATATAGTGAAGAGAAAGAGAGAGAGAGTGAGAGAGAGAGACAGAGAGAGATAAAGAGAGCAGTGAAATTATTTCATTGTTGAAATTTTGGAGATTTAATATATATTGAAACAATTCGCCATTCCTCATCACATTTGGTTGAAAAATATTCACGTTCCTGTGATTTTATCACAGCGATTGAAATGTCACAGTAAATTGCAAGACAGCTTCCCAGAAATCGTCATGATTTTCAGACTGTGACAACATCTATGCCAAGTTCACTACCACGCTTATCAAAAACCGCAATCAAAGAGTTAATCACAGTTCACATCACATTAAAATTTAGCAGCAACAATATTCATCAATGAATCTGTGATTTATGCTTCAGCTAAGTAGCAGTAGCGCAGTTCCAGATTAAGCACTGTGATTTAAGCTCTATTCGCGAAGGTCGAAGGCCAGAGCAAATTCCATGTTGCTCTCTTATCACTATAAAATCACAGTAGCGGATAAAAGTCGCTGAAATTGAAAAGTCACAGTCCCAGATCACATTGCTCTTCAAAATGCACAGGGTTTGTCAAAATTAGTTTAGGAACAACCCAGTATCGAGTTTTTCACCATTTTCGGTGTCAATTTTTGCCCTCTGAATATAGAACTACGCTAAAATCACACTAAAAAACACGACTTCTTACTCGGATGGAACTTTTGTTCCCGTAACATTTTCAAAAATTACTCCCAAGTTCATTTACTCAGCTTGGAAAAGACCTCCAAGCGGAGTCATGGCATTTCATGCGAAAAAAAGGGCCTCGAATTCTTAAAGTGTACTAATGCTGTTGTTGCTGTAACCGCTTACAAACTTCCATAACGTCTTTGGGTGTGTTGCGGGTATGCGAAGTTCTCTGCTAGACATAAATTGCCCCAGTACTAGCACCTTCTGGTACTAGCCGGACTGTTTCGGGATTTTAGCTCCTGAATGTTTCGTTGCATAAAACTATAAAGCGATACATTTCGTGGAGACTTAGATCGAGCCGTGTGGCACTGTAATATGCCAGAAATTGTTCTTCTTCGAAATATTATTGTAATATAAGTTGATGAGTTTCACTTCTCGCCGATATTTAAGTGTCCGTTATTTATTATTTATATTAGAGAAAATTCACAAAATTTGCATAAGTATTAGCTCTTTGTTGTTATTTATTTTATACACAATTAGGCACGTATATATGTATACTATATATTTTTAATACAAACTGTGTGGAATATTTTCAGGTGCGTTCAACAGAACTGAATTTTTAGCAGTGCGTCATTAGCAATGTTACCGCTGTGCATTATTATGTTAATATCATTTATTTGTATTTAATTTAATACATTTTTTTTGTTATTAATATTGGGTAAATATTATAATACTGTTTTAAGCGGGAGGTTTACTATTGATTAATTAGCAGTGCGTTATTAGCAATTTTTCCGTTGTGCATTGTTATATTAATATCATTTATTAGTATTTAATTTTATAATTTTTTTATTAATGTAAAAAAACCTCACCGCTCCAGCTGTCGCTCTCTTTGCTATAACTAAATTGTATAAAATATTTTCTCGTTTTCAAATTTTTTGTGTTATAAGTATTGATAATTAGTTAAGTTTAGAAAAAAAAACGCTACAAATTATAGCTGTATTCGTTATTAAAATTTTGAATTTTTTTAATATATGAAAATCTAGGTGTATTTTACCAATAAAATAAAAATCTTTAAGTGAACTGTTCAAAATTATAGATAAAAAGTTAAAATAAACTATTATTTTAAGAAAAAATAATTTCGAAATAAAAAAAAATAGTGCAAAACAACTAAACAAATAAAATAAACGGTACTCATAAAAATCACAAATAATATATAAACTGAACACATAGACCGCAAACATGGTAATAAAAAACAATCACTGAATGTGCAGCAAACACGTTAGCAAAAATATAATCAGCTCAGCGAAAGTTTTTGTAACGAATCATAAGTTAGACAATTAATAAGCAAGAGGAAAATAAATACATTTACGATATTATATATATAAAAGAAAAAAACTTAGCAAAAAATTATATGGCAATGGCATATGGTAACTTGAAAAAAATATTTTGCAAAACATATCGCGAAAAATGGCCTAACTAGCAGAACGAACATAAATATTAACTTACATGCAAATTTTTATTTCTTTGCAAATCACTTTAATTTATTTTAATATATATTTGCAGGATGTTTAAAAACAAAAACGATACTTTTCGTATGCATAGCCAAGCTACAAATATATTTTTACACACAAGCGATAACAACCAAAGTCAAGTTTGCTCGATAGCGCTGATATAAGTAACAATTTTAAATCGCTCTACTTAAAATTGATTTTGTCTGTTATTGCTTGTTAAAACAAATATTTAGTTTAAATAAAGTTAAATATATGCATTAAATTAAATATATATATATTTAAAAAATAAATCTTAAGTGAAATATATATTAAGGCTGTGTGCGAGTTGACCTAAATTTCTACCTAAATAGAGAAAAAACCTAAATCACTGGAAACTGTCGGTAAGACAGTGCAAAATAAAAATTTATAATTTTTATGAGCACACTTTTCAACCTAAATTCAAATGTCAAATTTCAAAAACAAAAATATTGATTTTTCAATATTGTATATGCAAATAAATGGCTCTTGTCCGTTCAATTTAAGTAAATCATAGATCATAGAGCGATGATCTCTACTGCGATTAAGGTCCGATCGATTGTACGTGATGATGAGCTCAATTTTGTTCAAGCTGCTTTTGGCGAAACAAGAATTGGATCCTTCTCAAATATGGACCGCAATCTGAACATATTTGGCAGCCAAGTGCGCTAATTGGCCTAAAGAAGTTATTGGAGGCGTACCAACATCAGAGTTTTGATTTCGAGATTGTGGAAAAGACCATTGTGTACGTGCTCCACTATGTCCGAAAAAAAAGCCGCGGAGCCACTGCACTTTCTTGAACTGCTATCTTGGGATAGTTACTTACCGCGGACCCTACTTGACTTCTAGTCTTTTTAAGCATGAAAACGTATCAAAAATACCAAATTTCCCGTATTGCTATTATTTTCTTACCAGAAATAAAAAATTTAGGTTTTCAAATCAACTCGCACAGTTTTGACAGGTTTAAATTATTGCAGTGCTGGAAAGTTCCAGTGGAATATTAGTTTAGGTATCTAAAATTTAGGCGAACTCGCACCCAGCCTATATATATGAAAAGCACATAAGTACATACCATAAATATCGTGCAAAGCGTCGCTGTTTTTGCAAAACCACAGCAATAGCAACACCGCCTAACTACTATAAGGGAATAAATTCACGCCCACCCTTAATTCCAGACAAACGAAAGTATTCATAATTCATCCATCTTTAGCTTCTCAAATTAGGTGTTTACACTGTTATGTAAACATTAAATGACATCATTTAGTCGAGTTTGTAAACGGTTGAGGTAGTTTTGCATATCTACCGATAGTATATACATTAGGGTAGGGTCGATTTGTATGAACGAAAGTTAACCGATATTGCGCCATAGATTTTTCGATAGGATTTGGGCTCAGGAAAAAAAGTTCTACTGTGTATACCCAAAAAAATAATTTTCGAGCTTGCGAAATTTATGTTTTTTGACTTTTTTCGACTTTGCTTTTTAAGGTTTTTTCATGACCTACCTAAAAAGTTTTCAAAAATGTCCGCTAAAAACGTTGTCGATAACAGCTTTTTGAAAAAAAAAGTATATTTTTAGCGGACAATCAAATGAAAATTTTTTTAGTAGGTCACGAAAACAACCTTAAAAATCAAAGTCGAAAAAAAGTCAAAAAACTTAAATTTCGCAAGCTCGAAAATTATTTTTTTGGGCATGCTTAGTGGAACTTTTTCTCTGAGCCCAAATCCTATTGAAAAATCGATGGCGCGATATCGGTTAATAAATCGACCCAGTCTAATATACATAAAATCCGCATGCGCCGTAAAATATGTATACAAGTACACTGGTGTGAAAATATTTGACAGCTTTCATATCTACATAGTAGCTGTGTTCTTTTTATATGTTATACATATACACTTATATGCACTGGCAAGCGCATAAAGTTAGTACTGCCAAATTTCAGTATGAATTATACTCAGTTGCTACTGAAATGTGCCTCTGCATTTTATCCCTACACTATTCTCCACTAAGGCCCGGTTTTTCAGTAGTTGGTTAAGCTAAGCTTAAACTGAGTTTGCTTAAACTCCAGTAAATTTTAAACTCCATTTCAACTACTGAGCACTTTTTCAGTCAGTTTAAGGCCGCCTTTGGGTAGGCTTTTTTTGTACGGCAACATTGGTTTTTAATTACCTAGATAATTTGTAGATACCATATCACTGATTTTGTTTACCCAACAAACATTTAAAAGATATTTCTCCCGTGAAATATATATCCAGTTCTGTAAGTGATATCCAACATCATTTTCTAGGTATTATTAAACAAGATAGTTCTCAAGTTGATATCCAAATTCATTCTCCAATCACTATCCAATCTTTGAGACATTTTTTAAAATATATAGTTCTCGAGTTGATCTCTAACGTCATTAGCATTTTCAAATTATTATCCAATCTTTAAGAGATTTTGAGAAATGTACAGTTCTCAAATGAATATTCAACATGTTTCTCCAGTTGATATCCTACATTGGATATCGAGCTGAGGTGAAGTTGAAAAAAGTCTTCAAGGTGGTACCACTAAAGCCAACAGCTATTTATTGTGCGAAATAAACAACTGATTGATAGCAGTTGTTAAGCTTAATTAATCAAAAATTAATTATAAATATTATGTTTCATTTTTGCGAAAATACTTTAGTATTGGAATCTTACATTTGAGTCCAGTTAGAGAACCACAAGTTGGGAATTAAATTTTTTCAACTTAAGTAATAGCATTTGCTGCTTTATAAAAAATTTTCTCTTTTGCTGAGTACGCTATGGTTCTCAAGTTGAGCCACTGTTTTGAAACAACTCTTGAATAGTAGAAGAAGTATTCATAGTTATCAACATGAGCTCTAATTGTACTCAAGAACAAATGCTTGTTGGGTATATTCCATGCCATTTTGAACGAACACAAATAACTGATAGGTTAACTAGAGTTTAAACCTGCAAGATTGGCCGTTTAAGCTCAGCTTAAGCTTCAGTTAAAATAGACTGAAAAACCGCAGAATAAGTTTAAGCGTAGTTTAACTGACAAAGTGAGTTGAACTTGTACTGCAAAACCGGGCCTAAGTGTGTGTGTCTACAATTCATCGCAACTAATTGAGCTACAGGTTATACACTAGACCAACATAGGTTCGTGTCTCCGTTATTAAGCACAAACCGTTTTGTATCGAGTTATTTAACTACTGCCGCGAGACTTCCATAATTGCCGCTAGATGGGTCTCCTAAACAATATCTAAGTGATGATAAGAGTTTTTTTGCGCGTGAAGTCAACGCAGGCCAAAAAAATCTCGACACTCGGCAAAAGGTCTTGTCAGTTCAGCCTTTGCTTAGCTGGCTGGGGGCTCAATGTCTCCACTGCCAGACAATTTCTTTGGCTACCCATGCCAAGAGATCTGTCAGACAGTTACCAGGGATATCTTTATACGCCCAGGCACCCAGATACTTTTTATCAGAAATTTGATTCCATAATGTAAAAACACATCCTAGTGTTACCCTGATCCTCGTTTTGGCCTATATCTCGAGACCCTAGTTACCCAGGTGTATGAAAATTACCCTCTACTAAAGCACTCATCAACAGTTTTCATTTGTTTTCCATATTTTATAAACCCATTCTACGGGTACCCGGGTCCACGTTTTGGCCTATATCTAGAGACCCTAGTTACCCAGGGGTATAAAAAATACCCTCTACTAAAGCACTCATCAACAGTTTTCATTTGTTGTCCATATTTTATAAACCCATTCTAGGGGTACCCGGGTCCTCGTTTTGGCCTATATCTCGAGGCCTAGTCACCCAGGGAGTATGAAAATTGCCCTATACTAAAGCACTCATCAACAGCTTTCATCCGCTCTCTCCTCCAAATTTACTTTGCTGAGTGACAGTCGTCTGATTATCTGAGTTACTTCTGGATAGCATCTCAATAAGGGCATCTTTTACAGCGGCAACGTCCGCCTGGAAGATGCTGCAGTAATTGGGCAGCTCATATTTCCAGCTAACACCAAGTTCATGGCAGAATACTCTTATCTTTACAAACTCCCATACCATATAGGTTCCCCTTTACCTTGGATGAATATGAGTGATGAATGTGGCAATAGGAGGGGAAGGCGATGTACAGTAGTCTGTCCCGCCAAGGATGAAATTAACCGCAATCATAATGCTGGGGTGACCGCTGTTCAGAGGTATATATTCCACCTCACGAAACCATATTGTCGCCCGGACTGCGAACGTTTTGCCCACTATGTCCATCGGGTACAGATTCACAATTGCCCTTAGTGTCTGCATATGTGTTGTACGAAGGGCGCTGCTTATTGCTACCGTTGCTAATCGCTGTGCGGCTTCCAACCTTTTGACTGCGGGAAAAGGTTCTGAAGCAAGTAGTTCAGTAACACGTACCCGTACTCATCTTTCTCAGAGCCATCACTCACTCCACCTCTCCACTACAATTCTGTCAGCAATTTGCTGATGAATTTTAACGAAACCGATTAGACTCTCAGCGTTGAGCGAGCGTAGTACATCGACCCATATTTGTCGTATTAGGTAATACATTATAAGAGATTGAGTCGGCCCCCAAAATTTGAAGCTTTTGATGAGAGTGAATCGGGCAATTTTTTTTGCCAAAAGAAAAAAAATTTATTTTTCTTTACCAACCCTGATGTACTTGCATGCAAATGTTTTATAGAAACTTTAATTTGCAAACATTTACCTACATCACAATCATATCGTTTTAGCAATAGATGAAGAAAATATACTATGTATGTGTATGTAGCTATTTTGCGGGAAAAGGAATTTTGGTGAATATTAAGCTAAGAGAATATGTGTAGATTAAGATATGTATGTATAGGCAAAGTAATAAATGAAAAAAAATAAATAAAATAAACAGAGACCGGTAAAATAAAAGAAAAGCCTAAAAGAAATTTGCTTATGCCAGTAAATCAATAAAAAGCAGCAGTATATAATATAAATACATACATACATATATTTACCTAAATGTTGTACCTTGACAGATTGAATAAATATGAAAAAGTTAAAAAAAATATATAATAAGTATAAATATTAAAAATATATATGTAAAAAATAAAAAAACTTGTGTCGTATATTTAACTGCAGCATTTTATTGATATCAGCTGATTATGACAGCTGAAATGTGAAGGACAGACAAAACAGCTGATTTTGACAGTTTAACGAGATGTACCATGTTATCGTTGCTAAGAACCAAACAAAATTAAACAAAAGTAATTAAAAAATAAACAAAACAATATTTTTGAAGGAAAAAAATAAAGAAGTTACGAGAAAAGCAGAAAAACTAATTGTAAATCTACTATGAATTTACATTTAAACGAATGATATTATTAAAGTCCGCCTCATTGATCAATCAACTGATACACAATAAATGTGCTATTATAAAGTTAAAAGCAAAGAAAATTATCGAACAGCTGAATACAAACATAAAAAATTAATAATATATAAAAAGTATTAAAACGGAAGATCACAATACATAAAAAAGGAAGCAAGTGCAAAAAATTGATTTTTATCGATATTTGTATCGATTATTTAGAAATATGAATATTTTGCAATATTATTGAAATAAATTATGTTTACTTTTTGCTATTATTTAAAATTATTTATTTATTTAAAATATTTTTTGACATTAAACAAAGAAAAAGGAATACAAATGAAGCAAGTGGAAAAAAATTCAGTTAAAATTATTGATCGATTAATTTGAATCAGTTATTTGATTTTCGATTACTGCAAATATACACCGAAAGCAAATAGCTGGTAAAATCAACCGAATCGCGGGTCAATTCAACCGTTATTTCTGTCAATATTTATCCATAGTAAATAGCTGTTGAATCAACTTCGCAAAAGTTGTTGATTTTGAATTGAGTGTTTCAACAAAATTTAAAAAAAAGAACACGCGTCCATTTTTTTAAGTTATTTTTTTTTAATGATTTGACTGTTGAAACACAGTTGAAACACTTCCGGGATGGAAAGTGTTTCAAACATTATCTTTGTCAAAGAGGTAGCCTTGTACCGAATTTCAAGCGAATCGCGTGATAAATACGATTTTTTGGATAAAATCGGTCCCTGGTGCACTTTCCGGACAAAAAAGTGTCTCAAATAATAAGCTAGTCACGGAAGTACCCGATACCAAATTTCAAACAAAGCGCCACGTGCATTATTTTATTTAGAATATACCGGCCCCTAGTCCACATTCCGCAATGAAAAGTTTCTCAAATATTATCTTAGTCAAAGAGGTTCCAAATTCCAAACGAAATGCACCATAAATAAGATTATTTGAGATAGCTCGGCCTCGGTTCACTTCCCGGACGAAATTGTTATTAAGTATCTTCGAACCCTCTTCAATATATACAGAAAATTTTATCAAAATCGGTAGAGTCGTTTAGCAGGAGTGCAGTGACAAACACACCTACAGAAGATATAGTATATATATATAAGATAGATTTAACCTCCTTAGTGCACAAACATAAGTATATATGGACAAATATACATATAAACAATAGAGGAGCTATTTCTATTTTGTTGGTAGTTTTTTTTTCGAATACATACATACAAACATCCATATACGTACATCCCACTCAAATCAGTTTGCACGTACAATGCACAGCGAACAAACATACGAACCGCATCTTCAATCTGTGACTTTTGTGTTACATTTTATAAAATTTCACTCTCATAAAATTTTCATAACACGCCTAAAGAAGAAAACATCAAAAATTTCAACCAAGGATCTGTTAAAAAAAATCAAAATTAGAACAAGTAAGTGAATGCCGTGAGCGTTAGTCTTAATTTAAAATTAGCTGATGGGTTTGTATAATATTGTTACGAATTTTGGAAAACTCCTTATTATTTTGCAGGTTCTGTTAAAGTTCGAACCTCTGAACTGTCGAAAAAATATCTCAAATATTCAGTATAACAAAACGTTTTTTACTTAGACTACTTTGGGAGTAGTACTTCACAAATATCGCGTATTTCACTAAAGCGTGTTGACATCAAACTGATTAATTATTCCTTAGCTTGCGCTGCTTTTGTACTCTCTGTTGCCTTGTTCGCATATTTAAGTTTCAGACTTTTCACGAACATACATTCTGGAACAGTTGTATCTCATACTTGGTTAT
Organism: Eurosta solidaginis; assembly: GCA_029619165.1. Classification (NCBI taxonomy): domain Eukaryota; kingdom Metazoa; phylum Arthropoda; class Insecta; order Diptera; family Tephritidae; genus Eurosta; species Eurosta solidaginis. The sequence goes on from JARSSU010022726.1 coordinate 27,696, forward strand.
TTAGCTATATGCGTGGTGTGAGTAACAAGTTCCGCTGTTAGCTGATGATAACGTAATGTGTGATTGTTTCTCTTCCTTCTTCGCTCTTATCTGCTGACTATATATGTGTATGTGAAATAATCTCTCTGCTTAAAGCTGCTAGTTATGTGTGTGTGTGTGGCTGCTTGCTTTGATATCTTCATGTACATAAGTGTAGCTGTTTGCTTTAATGTGTACATGTACATAATTGCGGCTGCTTGCTTTATTGTTGTTGTGGATTTATTTAGTAGCAGCATAGTGATATATAGAACTGCTAATATTCGCCACAATATTGACAGAGAACAACTGTGACATGATCAATGAAAGCAGTTCCTATAACAGAAAAAAAAAGTTTGATTATGAATCTGTAGTCTTCACAGTATATTGTTAACTTGTTGTAATAATTAAAAAAATTGATTTCTAGACAAAAAACTCGTTTGAATCAACCATAATGCTATCAATTTTACTGAATGTCTGTTATTTCAAAAACAACAAATTTGATTGATGATTTCAATAATTTTATTTCTTTCGGTGTAACAAAGACATGAGGAATAGTTTGGAATAAGAGAAGCCGAGTTGTTGATTTTGCTAATTTTTTCGATTTGGTTTGATAGTTTAAATTTTAGTATACAAATGAAAAGAAAAACTGCGGATTTTCGACTTCTTTCGATTCATTTCGATAGTTTTTTCTATAACATTAAAAGAAAAAAAAATATTTTAAATTTGAAAATGTTCTGTTAAAAAGGCGAAGAAAATGCATTATAATTCAAGCAAAATGAGAACTAAGCTGACAAACCAAATGATATTATTGATTTTACACTAGTCAACAAATTAAAAAATAAAAAAATTACTATACACAATGTCGTAGCTATCATTGTTATTATTATTATTATAATATTTTTTTTTCAATATACCATATACTAAACATAAACTATATTAAAATAAATATAAATGTATATAAGTTTCAGCTATAAAACGTTATTTAGTTTAAAACAATTTAGAAAAATGTTAAATTATTTGTATTATATAAAATACACATATAGTTTATGATTCTATCTAATCTAACAAAAAAAAAGTATTAGTGAAACATTTTTAATAAGCAAAGCATTTTAGTACACAAAAATATAGCAGAAAAAGATGTTAAGTGTTGCTATAATAGAAATCATGTTAAAAGCAGTAAAAGTAAACTAAAGCAAATAAATATTATATTAAACTAATATATATACACAAATATATACATACACACACATATATACATATATATATATAGATACTTACTGTAATAAATACATACATAATTATATATAGAGTATTTAACATTGCAATGTACACTAAAACACAACATTAAAACAGAAAAAAAAACTATAAAGTAATAATGAGAAAATAAGTAAATATCTTTAAGAATAAAAATTTATTGAGTGAATAAAAATTATAAAAAACAATTTTTTGTTTGTTTTTATTTTGCCTGAGATCATAAATAACAGTTCTTATTTTTATTGATATTAAAAAAATATTACTTATCACTAATTTTTCAGATAGCTTCGGGTGCTGCTCTTAAACTTTTGATTTTTTGTTGCTATTATACTTTTACACATCTTGGTACTCTACGTTTTTAATGCAAATTGTATGGAATATTTAAAGGCATGTTCTTTATCTGTGAAATTTGATTTTATAGCAATGCATTATTAGCAATGTTTCTGCTCCTTTCAATATTATTTATATATTTTGGCGAATACTAGAATTTCGATACATCACTGTGCTGCTGGTAAATATATGCACAAGAACAGCAAAGCAAGCAGCCACTCATCTACGTAAACAGCGAAGCTTAGAGCAAAGCGAATATTCCACCTGTAGACAGCAGTTAAGAGCGAAGAAAAGCGATAAACAGTCCCACAGCATGTAATCATCAACTAAGGGTGAAGATGACATTACTCGTACATGCATATTGTAACGAGTTTAAGGAAATTCCGCTTATTCAAAACCTTCTGTTAACGTTCGAATCGCTAAACTGTTGAATAAATAACTCCAATATTCAATAATGCCAAATGGTCTTTATAAGAATCCTTTGAAAGTACTTCACAATAACACTTATACTTTACTGCTTAGTCATCCCTCAGGTTGCGCTGCTTTCATACTCTCGGTTTCCTCTTTCACCCATTTCTCCTAAGGTCTAGTAATTTCGTGAACTTCATGCTTGGTTACCAGCTATATACATGTATATTTGAAGTTTGTATCCATCTGCGTGTGTATATGTGAGTACTACTTCGGCTGATGATGACATGTGTCTCTGCTGCCTTGCATGTATGTGTGTACATAATAAGTGATTTGTTTACGTACATACGAGTGGCTGTTTGGTATCGGCTTAGTGATACTAGTATCGCTTAGTGATGATAATATTCGTCACAACATGTATATATCTAAATAACCAAATATGAGATAAATTTATCCGAGAGTACTGTTCGTGGAAAGCCTAGACCTTAGAATAAATAGGCGAACGAGATAACTGAGACTACAAAGGCAGCACAAGCTGAGGTATAATAAGTCAGTTTGATTTTAATACGCTATGAGTGTAGTACGCGAGTAATTTGGCTATGGAGTCATCATCATCATCATCATCATCCTCCTCAACTCCTATTGGAGCATAGGGCCTCGACCACCGACTTAAATCTTATTCTGTTAGGTGCAGTTCTTGTGATGTCATTCCACGTATATCCTGCGTCTTCGAGTTCTTTATCCACAGTTCTGCGCCAAGTTTTCGCAGGTGCACCAGGTCGTCGGCTTCCTTGTGGATTCCATCGCAATGCTTGTCTGGCTATATTTACTGGAGGTCTTCTGAGAGTGTGACCAATCCACGACCATTTACGCTTGGTTATTTCTGTGGTAGCCTTAGGTTGATTTGTTCTAGACCATAAGTGGTCATTTGAAATTCTTTCCGGCCATCGAATTTTCAGGATTCGGCGCAGACATTTATTAATAAAAACTTGTAGACGTTTCTGAATTGAAGTTGAGCTTTTCCACGTCTCGCAAGCATAAAACAGTACTGATTTAACATTCGAATTAAACAGTCGAAGCTTCGTTTTTAAAGATATTTGGCTGGACCTCCACACGTTTGCCAGTTGCCCAAAAACCATTCTTGCTTTGTTTATGCGAGACTGAACGTCCTCATCTGCACCGCTCTTATTTGAGACAATACTACCAAGATAAACAACGGACTCTACACCTTCGATTTCATTTTCGTCAACCGTAAGCGTCAATGGCCTTGATGAAATACTATAGCCGCATCTTATGACTTTGGTTTTCGCTGTATTGATGCTTAGTCCGGCCTCCTTTGCATGTGTGTTGACAGCTTCTAATTGTGTTGAAGGTCAGTACTTCTGTGGCTTAGCAGACAGACATCGTCTGCATATTCTAAATCCCCTAGCTGAGTGAAAGGCGTCCACTGTACACCGTGTCCACCATTTTCTGCGTTCCTCATAATCTCGTCTAATGCCAAGATAAACAAGAGCGGGGAGAGTATGCATCCCTGTCGCACCCCGCTTTTAATTTCGAAGGGTTCTGAGAGGCGCCCATCGTGACTGACCCGGCACTTAAATTCGGCATACATTGCCTTTATAATGTTGATTATTTTATTGGGCATCCCTCGTTTTCGTAGTATTTCCCAAATATATTTCCTGTCGAGACTATCAAAAGCCTTTTTAAAGTCGATAAAAAGTAAATAAGCTGATGTTCTGTATTCACAGCATTGTTCAACAATGATTCGGACGGTATTTATTAGATCAACACAGGATCGGTTTTGTCTAAAGCCAAACTGATTTTCTCTTAGAGTTCGATACACCGCCTCTTCAATTCGGGACAGTAAGATCGTGGAGAACACTTTGCTAGGAATCGAGAGTAAGGTGATACCTCTGTAGTTGTTACAATCAGAGGTATCTCCCTTTTTTGCGACTTTTACAAGTATGCCTTCATTCCACTGACGAGGGTAGGATTCTTCTTCCCATACCTGACGGAAGATTGGAAGTAAGGTTTCAGCTGCGGTATCTGGATCTGCTATGAGGTATTCAGCATATATGTCATCAGTTCCTGGGGCCTTGCCCTTTTTTAAGGACTTGATTGCTGAAATTATTTCATTTTTCGTAGGGGGCGCGCTGTTTACCCCATTGAAGTGGGGTTGGCTGTTGTAGTTTGCAGCAATAGTGTTGGAATTTAAGGTCGCTTCACCTACAGGATTATTTAATACTTTCTTGAAGTGTTCCACCCATACACTCATTTGTTGTTCGCTTTCAGTAATAAGATTTCCGTTTAAGTCTTTTACTGGTTTTTGACCACTCCTGTATTTTCCGGTGAGTTCCCTACTAATCTCATAGAGTTCCCTCATATTATTTAATCTGGCTGCCGTTTCAGCTCGACTTGCTAATGTGTCAGCCCATTCCCTCTTGTCTTTTCTAGCAGACTTCTTAATTTGCTTGCATTTTTCTTTATACCTTGCGGCTAACTGCCTTGCTTCCTCCGTGTCATTGTTGTTCGTCCGTCTGAGAAGCGATTCTTTAATTTTCCGCCGCTGTTCAATAAGTGTCCACGTATTATTTGTTAGCCATACTTTCTTTGCTTTGTTTTTGTGTCCAAGGATACTGCTACCAAGTTCTTGGTAGATATTATTAACGGAGTCTAGCCTGTCACCTGTACTACCACTCATGTTTACCTGTTCAACACGTTCGCGTACTGCGGCATTAAAGGCATTTTGATATTCTTCATGCTTTAGTTTCTCAATATCAATTTTTTTGCTAATTTTTTGAAGGTTTTTCTGTACTGCGGCTACCTTAAATCTGAAACTACCAGCTACAAGGTAGTGATCGCTACCAATATCTGCTCCTCTTTTAACGCGCACATCTAGCAAGGATGACCTCCATCTGCTGTTTATTAGTACGTGATCAATTTGGTTATTAGTGCGTTGATCCGGAGACGTCCATGTTGTTTTGTGGACTAATTTATGTGGGAATAAGCTTCCACCGATCACAAGACCGTTTTCACAACAAAATTCTATAAGCCTACTACCATTGTCATTCCGGGTACCAGGGCTGTGTTTACCCATGTATATATCTAGACCATCATTGTCAGATCCAACTTTAGCATTAAAGTCGCCTAGAATAACACATATGTCCCCTTGATTAACGTGTGAGTTTACGCAGCTGTTGAGCGTATCGAAAAATTCGTTTTTGATTTCGTCATTTTGGCTTTCTGTTGGTCCATAAACATTGATGATGACTAGTTTCCTTGCTCTAGTGCGGAGTTTAAGTATAATAATTCTGGGGCTTATCGGCACCCATTCAATAATACTTTTCGCTATTGTATTTGTTATTAAAAAACCTACGCCGCTGGTGTGACTCTCTCCTTCATTTCGGCCCGAGTATAGGAACGTTGTTCCTTGGTCATTTATTCGGCCATATCCTGTCCATCTGCACTCTTGTATGGCTAATATGTCTATTTTGTATCGGTGCATTTCCCTCCGTAGCTGTTCAAGCTTACCACTCTCGTAGAGAGTTCGTACATTCCATGTACATATTTGTGTTTTATGCTTCATGCCGATTCTGTGATGTTTGTTACTTTCAGGAATATGATCTTGGTCGGTCGTTTCAGTTTCATTCATCCTAATATTAAAGCGTGAATTTGGCACCTCCACATCCGATGTGCCAGCTGCCGAAGCAGAGGGATTGTGTCGCAAATGCTGGTTACCCCGTGGAGAATAGTTTCCGTTATCGTTTTATCCATGCTAGAATATTATTTAAATTTCAATCAGCGAGTGATGAGTTCACAGATTGCTCGAAGCAGGCCGCTCCTTACATGGAGAACAGACGCCCACCTGCCGGCTACTCGGCTCCCAAAGAGGCGACAGGATTTTTTTTTGTACTTTGGTTTATTAACGAAGTGTCCTTCTTCGGCCTGTGTGGTCCGCGGGAGATATTTGATTTCTCTCCTACCACCCATATCTGGGAGGCATTCCCCTATCCGCCACCTGGGGA
>JARSSU010022729.1:0-39054 GCA_029619165.1 Eurosta solidaginis
CCCCCCCCCCCCCCCCCAGTCACCCCTGGTCACCTTATGGCGATATCTCGCAAAAGTCGAACACTAGTAGAAGAAGGACCACTTCCACTTTAAAAAATACTCATAACACCTTTCACTTGATACTATCGTAACGAAACAAAGTCTAGAGTCACCCATGGTCCACCTTTATGGGATATCTCGAAAAATGCGAACACCTATAGACCTAATGCACCCTCCCTTTTAAAAATACGCATTAACACTTTCGTTTGATACCCATATTGCACCAAAAACGAATTCGAGAGCACCCCCCTGGTCCACCTTTTATGGCGGTATCTCGAAACGGGCGTCCACCTATGGAACTTAAGGATACTCCCTTTTAAAATACTTAATAACACCTTATTTTTGATACCCATATTGTACCAACAAAATTCTAGGGTCACCCTGCTCCACCTGTATGGCGATATCCGAAATGGCGTCCACCTATGGCACTAAGGGATTACTCCCTTTAAAATACTCATTAACACCATTTCTTTTGGTAACCCCATATGTACAAACAAATCTAGAAGGTCACCCCTGTGTCCACCTTATGGGCGATATCGTCGACAGGTCGACCACCTATACAACAACCACCACTCCCTTTTAAACCATAATTAATACCTTTAATTTGATTACCCATATCGTACAAACACATTCTAGAGTCACCCTGGTCCCCTTTATGGACGATAGATTTCGAAACGGCGTCTTCACACTATAGAACTACGCGCATTTCTCCTTTTGAAATAGCTCATAATCACTTTCGTTGGATGCCCATATCTGTATCAAACAAATTCTAGTGGTCAACCCCTGCAGAGTCCCTTTATGGCTTTGATATCTCGACGAACGGCGTCCACTCTATGGGACTAAGAGATTACGCGCCCATTTTAAAATATCATTACAACACCTCTTATTGATACCCATATGATACAAACAAATTCAGGGTTCACCCTTTTAAAATTTAAAAATATCTCATAAACCTTTCTTTTGGGGGGGGGGATTTTAACCCCCCCCCCCAATATTGTACAAACTATAATTATAGGGTCACCATGTTCCACCTTTATGGCGATATCTCGAACGCGATCCAACCTATGGAAATAAGGATACTCCTTTTAAAATACTTCATTAACACCTTTCTTTGATTACACTATTGTACAAACAAATTCTTAGGGTCACCCTGGTCCCCTTTTATGGCGATATCTCGAAAAGGCGACACTATACAAACAACCACACTCCCTTTAAAACCCTCATTAATACCTTTATTGATAACCATATCGTTACAAACAGGCCTAGAGTTCACCCCTGGTCCACATTTATGGCGGATATTCGAAAAGGCGTCCACATATAGAATAAAGGCCAACTCCTTTTTAAAAACTCATTAACACCATTCGTTGGTTACCCATATTGTACAAAACAAAATTCTAGGAGTCAACCCTGATCCACCTTTATGGGCGATATCCCTAAATCGGCGTCCACTATATGGGACCCAATGCCCACTCTCTTTGAAATGCTCAGTAAACACTTTCGTTGGATACCCAATAGTACCAACATTCTAGAGTCACCCCTTGGTCACCTTGATGGCGATATCTCGAAAAGGCGTCCCACTATTGAAATAAGGATTACTCCTTTTAAAATTAATCAGTACCCCCCTTTCATTGACACCCCATATCGTTACAAACACATTCTAGAGTCACCTCGGCCACCCTAATGGCGGATATTTCTGAAAGGCGTACACCCTATAGACCTAATGCCCACTCCCTCTTAAAATGCTCAGTAACACCTTTCGTTTTGATTACCCATATCGTACAAAACATTCTAGAATCACCCCTGGTCCACCCTAATGGCGATTCTCGGTGGGGGGGGGGGGAAAAAAAGCGTCCACCATAGACCTACTTGCCCACTCCTTTTAAAATGCTCAGTAACACCTGTCGTTGTACTATATCGTACAAAACACATTCTAGAGTCAACCTGCCCACCCTAATGACGGATATCTCCGAAAGGCGCTCCCACCCATAGACCTCATGCCCACTCCCTCTTAAATGATCAGTAACACCGTTTCGTTTGATATGGCGATATTCGAAACTGCGTCGCTATGGAACTAAGGACACCCCTTTCAAAATAATCATTAACAGCTTCATTCGATACCATATCGTACAAACCTATTCTAGAGTCACCCTGGATTCACCTTTATGGCGATTTCTCGAAAAAGGGTTCACCTATAGAACTAAAGCCCAGTACCTTTAAAAATAAGCATTTACACCTCTTCATTTGATACCCATTGATTCGTACAAAACATTCTAGAGTCACCCCTAGTCCACCTTAATGGGATATCCTCGGAAAAGGCGTCCAACCGAAAGACCTAAGGCCACTCGGCTCTTAAAATGCTCAGTAAACCTTTTCATGTGATTACCAATATCGTACAACAAATTCTAGAGTCAGCACTTGGTCCACATTTATGGCGATATCCTTAAATGGGCGTCCATCAATAGAAACTATGGCCTACTCTCTCTTAAAAATACTCTTAATACCTTCCATTTGATACACAAGTGATACAACCACATTCCAGGGTTTACCCTAGGTCCCATTTCTACATTCGGTGATTTCCCTTATTTGCTCCACTAACTCCTGCAACTTTGAGTATGTAATGTTCGGTTACACCCGAAACTCAGGCATTCCTTACTTGTTGCTTTTAATTTGGACACCATAGCAAGTGAGGTTTCAAGTGGAACATTGGCATTAGATGTTAGTCATGTTAAAATGTTAGATTGTTTAATATGATATTGAATCACAAAACTTTTCATAAATCAAATTTTTGGAATACTGCTGAAATGCATTCATTTTTCGTGTGTGAGTTGGGAATCTAGTGTGTTAAGGCGCTGACTTCCATGCCAATGCCAAACTAATCCCAATGATAAACAGGAAGTGATCCTTTAGCTTCTTCTAACGTGTAGCAATTTCAGAAAGAAATTTATCATCAGTTATAAATTTATGTCATTCCTCCATTTTTGAGCTAAGACAATGTCTGCGGCTGTATCGTCTTACAAATAAAATTGTAAATAACTAGCGAACGCAGACGTGTCTGCCCTAATTTGCCTATCTGCATACATTTGTAAAAAGCTTCTTTCCGTCTAACTCTGCCTAAACCCTTCTACAAATACTTTTCCTAATCTTTTTATTCACGACATCCTCCCTTCGTCTTCTTTTTCGCTTCATTCATCTCATCTTCGCTCTCATTCGATCTCGTTCTCAGTCATCCTTCTCGTCTTTCTTTTCTCATCAGTTTTTCTCCTCGTCTTCTTAATCTTTTATTGCCGGCAAAGTGAGTCCCAGAGGTGTGGTATGTTTTTTGTTCCATAGTTCCCATTCGAGTGTTTCCAGGCTTTTGTGGTTTATATATGTGTTTGTATATTGTTTGTGGTCACCTGATTCTAATGTTGTGTTTCTTGCTTTGCCCAATGCTTCTGCTTTCTTCTGGCCTCTGTGTATGGCGTGCGTGGTGTGGTGTATGCTAGGGCATCAATATGTATAGGCGAAACTTTCATTAGTAGTCGGCGCTTTTGAGTACGACTGCTACTGATCTCCGTTCACTTAAGTCATTATGTATCTTGTATTTGAAATGGGTACATTGGATTTGAGTGTGCAAAGGGTTGATCGACGCTGGCATTTTAGTTTGTGGCGTATCTACCTTCCAAATATTTAATGGCAGTAGGGTGATCCTATATTCAAAGTTTATGTTTGCGAAAATTGTAATATTTTTTGCGTGCAAAGCGCGCAAGTCTAATTTGTCATTCAATTTAATAATTATCAATCAATGTACAGCAGAATATATGTATTTAGGGCATATAGTATATTTTGTGTTTCATATAAAAAATGTATAAGTGATAAATTTAAAATATTACTGTATATTTCAAGTTATTTCAAAATGTATTTCGTTGTAGAAAAATGTATGGATATGTGTATGTTTTGGATACAAAGTCTCGCTTTGGGGTCTCACAATTATTCTTTACTAAAGCATACATTAACAACTTCAATTGATTCCATAATGTAAAAACAATTCTCGGTGATCGCGGTCCACGTTTTATAGCCAAAAAGTCTCGAGACCTACCCTCCCAGTTGTATGAAAATGATTATGTACTATGAGCACTCATCACAGCTTTCATCTGATCATCATATTGTCTAAACAGATTATAGGGGTACCCTTTCCACGTTTTGCGCTAATCTCGCGAGACCCTAGCCCCCAGTTGTATGAAAAATACTCCGTACTATAGCCACTCATCGACACGTTTTCATTGATATCCATACGTATATAAACACATATCCTATAGGGGGACCGGGTACCACGTTTTGGGCTATATCATCGCCTAGCCTCTCAGTGTATGAAATTATCCTGTTACGTATAGCATTCATCATCAACAGCTTTCACTTATATCCATATTGTATAAACACATCTAGGGGTACCAGGTGCATGTTTTGGGCTATATCTCTAGACGCTAGCCTCCCAGTTGTATGAAGGTTATCCAGTACTGTAGCACTCATCAACAGCATTCATTTGATATTCATATTGTATAAACACATTCTAGGGGTACCGGGTCCACGTTTGGGCTATATCTCTAGACCTAGCCTCCCAGTTGTATGAAAATTTCCTGTACTATAGCACTCATCAACAGCTTTCATTTGATATCGATACTGTATAAACACATTCTAGGGGTACCGGGTCCACGTTTTGGGCTATATCTGGAGACTAGCCTCCCAGTTGTATGAAAATTATCTTGTACTATAGCACTCATCACAGCTTTCATTTGATATCCATATTGTATAAACACATTCTAGGGGTACCCGGGTCCACGTTTGGGCTATATCTGGAGACCTAGCCTCCCAGTTGTATGAAAATTATCCTGTACTATAGCACTTATCAACAGCTTTCATTTGATATCCATATTGTATAAACACATTCTAGGGGTTACCGGGTCCACGTTTGGGCTATATCTCGAGACCATCAGCTCCCAGTTGTATGAAAATTATCCTGTACTATAGCACTCATCAACAGCTTTATTTGATGTCCATATTGTATAAACACATTCTAGGGGTACCCGGGTCCACGTTTTGGGCATATCTCGAGACCCTATCCTCTCAGTTGTATGAAAATTATCCTGTACTATAGCATTCATCAACAGCTTTCACTTAATATCCATATTGTATAAACACATTCTAGGGGTACGCGGGTCCACGTTTTGGGCTATATCTCTAGACGCTAGCCTCCCAGTTGTATGAAAATTATCCTGTACTATAGCACTCATCAACAGCTTTCATTTGATATCCATATTGTATAAACACATTCTAGGGGTACCCGGGTCCACGTTTTGGGCTATATCTGGAGACCTCAGCTTCCCAGTTGTATGAAAATTATCCTGTACTATAGCACTCATCAACAGCTTTCATTTGATGTCCATATTGTATAAACACATTCTAGGGGTACCCGGGTCCACGTTTTGGGCTATATCTCGAGACCCTAGCCACCCAAGGGTATGAAAATTAACCTGTACTATAGCACTCATCAACAGCTTTCATTTGATATCCATATTGTATAAACACATTCTAGGGGTACCCGGGTCCACGTTTGGGCTATATCTGGAGACCCTAGCCTCCCAGTTGTATGAAAATTATCTTGTACTATAGCACTCATCAACAGCTTTCATTTGATATCCATACTGTATAAACACATTCTAGGGGTACCCGGGTCCACGTTTTGGGCTATATCTCGAGACCCTAGCCACCCAAGGGTATGAAAATTATCCTGTACTATAGCACTCATCAACAGCTTTCATTTGATATCCATATTGTATAAACACTTCTAGGGGTTCCCGGGTCCACGTTTGGGCTATATCTGGAGACCCTAGCCTCCCAGTTGTATGAAAATTATCCTGTACTATAGCACTCATCAACAGCTTTCATTTTATATCCATATTGTATAAACACATTCTAGGGGAACCCGGGTCCACGTTTTGGGCTATATCTGGAGACCCTAGCCTCCCAGTTGTATGAAAATTATCTTGTACTATAGCACTCATCAACAGCTTTCATTTTATATCCATATTGTATAAACACATTCTAGGGGAACCCGGGTCCACGTTTTGGGCTATATCTCGAGACCCTAGCCTCCGAGTTGTATGATATTATCCTGTACTATAGCACTTATCAACAGCTTTCATTTGATATCCATATTGTATAAACACTTTCTAGGGGTTCCCGGGTCCACGTTTTGGGCTATATCTGGAGACCCTAGCCTCCCAGTTGTATGAAAATTATCCTGTACTATAGCACTCATCAACAGCTTTCATTTTATATCCATATTGTATAAACACATTCTAGGGGAACCCGGGTCCACGTTTTGGGCTATATCTCGAGACCCTAGCCTCCGAGTTGTATGATAATTATCCTGTACTATAGCACTATCAACAGCATTCATTTGACATCCATATTGTATAAACACATTCTAGGGGTATCCGGGTCCACGTTTTGATCTCAAGACCCTAGACACGTAGCGAAAAAAAAGGTAGACGTTGGCCGATTCTCAGACCTACCCAATATGCTCACAAAATTTCATGAGAATCGGTTAAGTGGTTTCGGAGGAGTTCAGCCTCTAAAACCGTGACAGAAGAATTTTACATATTAGATAAATCAAATTTAAGCTGAGTAAATAAATTAGCTTAGGTGCCAAAATATTTGCGTTTGTGTGAAATTAATTATTTATACTCAAATCAAGCAATGTCAGACCCACCCTGCAGAATACCGCAAATATCTCCAACAATTGTCGACTTCTCTGCCTTACCGCTAATTGTATAAACGCCTGCACAATGCAAAGCCACAAGGCCACCGAACACGTAATTTCTAAGCATGAGTACATGAATGTTGCGGTAGGTAATTAATTATTACTGCACATATATTCAAATATACTCAATCGGACCAAAATCACACTGGCGCGGTTTCAAAACTGTAAATACTAAAAACTGATGCAAGAGCAACGGCTGCATCTAATCGTCCGGAAACTTTTTACTGTAGCTTTCATATTTTTTGTCATTAGATCTTTATCTTTGTTTTGACATCTCCTCTTTAAGCCGAAGTCTGAACTTAAACGTGAAAAAATGTACTTTCATACAACTGGGAGGCTAGGCTCGCGGATATAGGCCAAAACGTGGACCCGGGTACCCACTAGAATGTGCTTATACAATATAGTTATCAAATGAAAGCTGTTGATGAGTGATTTAGTAGTTGATAATTTTCATACACCTGGGTGACTAGGGTCTGGAGATATTGGCCAAACGTGGGCCCGTGAACGTCTAGACAATGTTTTTACATTGTGGGTATCAAATTGAAGGTGTTGATGAGTGCTTTAGTACAGTGTAGTTTTCATACCTATTGGTGACTAGGGTCTCGAAATATAGGCCAAAACGTGGACTCGGATACACCTAGAATGTGTTTTTACATTATGGGTATCAAATGAGGCTGTTGCTGTATGCTTTAGTACAGAGTAAGTTTTACACCGCTGGGTGACTAGGGTCTCGAGATATAGGCTAAACCTGGACCCGGATACCCTTAGAATGTGCCTGTAATATGGATATCAAATGAAAGCTGTTGCTGAGAACTTTAAAGTAATTTTCATTGTGATATTCGATTTGGTCACGTTAACCTGGCAAAACTGATAAATATGCATGCGAAGCCGAAATAAAGACATGAATTAATAATACCCACATACCTATTTACATACGTCCTATTTGATTTGCCTGAAATTTGGTATATAAATTTGCCAATATTAGTATTTACGATGGTTTTTTCCGGGAAGTAGACCAGAGACGGACTGGGACTGGGATTAGGACTAGGACTGGCACTGAGACTGAGACTCGGAGTGGGATTGGGACTGAGACTCGGAATGGGACTGGATAAAATACAGACCACATTCTGGGACTGGCAATAAGATATGAAGAAGAATGAGAAAAACTTGAGAGAAGAGAAAAAAGAGAAGGAGACTGAGAAAGGGATAGAATGAGACGAAGATGGTGATAGATGAAGCGAAAAATACGGAGGGAGGAGTGAATACAAAGATTACGAAAAGGTGTAGAGGGGCGAGGGCAGAGTTAGACGGAAAAAGCTTTTTAAAATGTATGCAGATAGACCAAATTTAGGGCAAAACAACGTCTCGGGGTCTGCTAGTATAAAATAAAAAATGGCAAAAAGCCCCCTTATCTGAACGATCGGTTGTATGGGATATATATTATATATAGCTCCGATCGAAACGATTTTTACAGGAAATCTTCTATGATATATTAGAATATATATCACCAAGTTTCACTTTTTTATATTGGAAACTAAGGGAGAAATGGCCAAAAATCTTTCTGTCTGAACGATCGGTTGTATGGGTAGGTATATACTATATACATATAGCTCCGATCAAAGTGATTTTTTCAGAAATCTTCTATGATATATTAGAATAAATATGACCAAGTTTAACGTTTTTATATTGGAAATTAAGGGAGAAATTGCGCAAAATATTTCTATCTGAACGATCGGTTGTATGGGATATCTTAATATATAAAAAACACATGTCACTATGTTTGAGGCCAATGGACTCCTAAACTACTGAACCGATTTTGAATTTATTTTGCACCCCGTGTGTAGTTTGATCTAACTTGAAATATAGGATAGGTGAATGCGTGACCAGGGTCTCGAGATATAGGTCAAAACGTGGACCCGGGTACCAGTAGAATGTGTTTATAGAATATGGATATCAAATGCAAGCTGACGATGAGTGTTTGTAGATGGTAATTTTTATACCCCTGGGGTGACTAGGGTCTCGAGATATAGGCCAAAACGTGGATCCGGGTACCCCTAGAGTGTGTTTATATAATATGGATACCAAATGAAAGCTGTTGATAAGTGCTTTAGTAGAGGGTAATTTTCATACTCCTGGGTGACTCGGGTCTCGAGATATAGGTCAAAACGTGGACCTGGGTACCCCTAGAATGTGTGTATAGAATATGAATATCAAATGAAAGCTGTTAATGAGTGCTTTAGTAGAGGGTAATTTTCATACCACTGGGTGACTAGGGTCTCCCAGGCGGAAAAAGCTTATTAAAATGTATGCAGATAGGCCAAATTTAGGGCAGGACAACGTCTGCCGGGTCTTCTAGTATACTATATATAGCTCCGATCAAAGTGATTTTTTCAGAAAATCTTCTATGATATATTAAAATATATATCTCCGAGTTTCACGTTTATACTTTCTAAATTGCGGCAGGAATGACCAAAATCGTCTCATCTGAACGATCGGTTGTATAGGAGGTATATATTATAGTGGTCCGATCCTACCTGATCCGACAAATGTCTAATATAATACAAAAATTCATCCTTGTGCCAAATTTCATTGAGATATATCAAAATTTGAGGGACTAGTTTGCGTTCAAACAGACAGACGGACGGACGGACAGACGGACATGGCTATATCAACTCAGTTCGTCGCCCTGGTCAATTCCGTATACTTAGTGGTGAGTCTATCTTCTATATTTCTCAACGTTACAAACATCGGACCAAAGTAAATATACATACCATTTCATGTTCATGAAAGGTATAAAAAACTAAAATTCTGACAAAGAGTTTGATGCATGTGTACGATGTTTGTACACATACATACATTCATAAATAAATTAAATGACAAAGAAACGTTTTGTTTCTATTAAATGTTGTTTGTTTATTTAAAATTCACTTTTAACGTTTTTTTTGTAATAGATATTTTAATTGCGTAAATTTTTGGTTGTTACAAAATGATCCTCACAGGTTAAGAGTTAAACATTGATTGATTAGTGCTTGTTTTTAAAACTAAGGTAAGAGTTAAAACGATGTGTTCATATTTGGTAAGCTGATTGAGAGTGTAATAAATATTAAAGCTAAGACGAAAAGGAATTTATATGCAAAGTCTGATGAGAGGATAACGGTTATATAGTAAGTAATAAATGAGTAGTATATTAAGAAATTATAAAGTGTAGGATAATGAATGCAAAGACGGTAAGTAGGTAAATTATGTATTAGTACTGTAAGTATATGTAGGATTAGGGGTGTGGATACATTTATGTAACTAAAGGGTAAACGTTTTTTATGGCACCACCAAGTACATAAACACATGCAAGTGCATAGAATGCCATTTATTAATTAGATGGAGCATTTATTTAACGAAATAGACGAAATACCAGCGATCCGAAATGAAATTAGTCGCGGCTGACAATTCAAGTTGCTGTTGTTGTGGTTAAATCGCGAGGTCAAACAGTCAACATCTTTTGGTTATTATAATAAATGGCGTTAATTATTCGGATATAAATCAAAGTAGCAACAGAAGTGAAATGCGCTGTCATGCAATACAATAACATGCGCACAAACATACAATCACACATATGTGTGTATGTGGGCATTCACATTTACATATATGTATGCATGTGTTCTATTATTATTGCGGTATGCATATTACTGCCACTCTGTCAACTGAAAACGTAATTATCGTTTAGCCAATGTTGGTCGTAATTGCTCTGCACCCGGGGCCAATTTGAGTTCCTTTTTTTAGCATTTGTCTTAAAATAAGGGTAACATTTTCTAAATCAATGTACATTCATATTTTATAAAAACCAGCAATCCAGGGTAAAAAATGGACCCATTTTTCCAAGCTTTTCTTAAAAAGCTTATTTTACAACATTTTTTTATTTCCTATAGTTTAATAAATAGATTCGAAAAAGAAGTGTCCGCTCATTTTTCAAGTAGTGGTTGTGGGATGTAGTATCCAGAACGGAAAACTCAAATTTTAGCTTACGATGGTGAGCTTTACCGAATGCAAAAATAAATCGCTACCTCGATCAATAGTTAATTGTTCAGTACGTTTTTACTGAACAAGTATTGCTACAAAAAATATCGAATTTATTCACGCCAAACAAATTGAATTCCGGTCAGTGTGCTCTGTTATGACGCGGCGTATGAGGGATTTAATTTACTCATATTTATTTTCAGCTCTGACTGTGAGATAGATTAAGCTTTATTCAAACAGTAAAATATTTCAATTTCGGAAAATTTTGTTTTAATTCACTCGCACTAGTTCGATATTCTATTATAACAGCATATGGCATTAACTAATGTGCTAGAAATAATACGATAGCATATACCCACATATGAATCAATATGTCGGACATTTATTTATCAATATTGGGTTGCCTGTATCTATACTTACGTACGTATGTACAAACGTGCCAACGAAAATTGACGTGATTAGAATCGCTAAAAGCGTTTTGTCTGACTCTTTTGTACCTTTGTAAGTGTCATTGATGTTTAAACTAAAGCCATCAAACATAGAAGCATTTTCAAAATAAACCCCAGGCTATGCTTAGTAAGCACATACGTACATCATACACTAAGAAAAAACGTTTACCTTAAATTTCCTAAACAAATCTTCTTTAAATTGAGGAAAATTTCAACGTTATGAGTAAGAATTTCTTATTTTTGTATAAAACTTTTCAGTAATTTGAGCAAAAATGTTTCCTTTTTTTCAATCAAGAGTACTTTATTGAATATTTCTCACAATATTTACATGCACAAGTTAACTCAGTGAATAAGAATACTAAACAGTGAAGTTGTGACCTCGACTAGAAATCCACTGCCGTGACAGTTAAACAACTAATATTATATATAAAATTCTCGTGTCACAATGTTCGTTTCCGTACTCCTTCGAAACGGCTTGACCGATTCTCATGAAATTTTATAAGCATATTGAGTAGGTCTGAGAATCGGCTAACATCTATTTTTCATACCGCTGAGAGGCTAGGTTCTCGATATATAGCCCCAAACGTGGACCCGGGTAGCCCTAGAATGTGCTTATACAGTATGGATATCAAATGAAAGCTGTTGATGAGTGCTTTAGTAGAGGGTAATTTTCATACCCCCGGGTGGCTAGGGACCCGGATACACCTAGAATGTGTTTTTACATTATGGGTATCAAATTGAAGCTGTTGCTGTATGCTTTAGTCAGAGTAAGTTTTACACCGATGGGTGACTAGAGTCTCGAGATATAGGCCAAAACATGAACCCGGATACACCTAGGATGTGTTTTTACACTATGGGGTCATCAAATTGAAGCTGCTGATGTGTGCTTTAGTACAGAGTAAGTTTTACACCGCTGGGTGACTAGGATCTCGCGATATAGGCCAAAACATGGACCCGGATACCCCTAGAATGTGTGTGTATTATGGATATCAAATGAAAGCTGTTTCTGAGAGCTTTAAAGTAGTTTTCATTGTGATATTCGATTTAGTCGCATCAACCTGGCAAAACTGATAAATATGCATGCGAAGCCGAAATAAAGACATAAATTAATAATACCCTGATACCTATTTACATACGTCTTATTCGATTTGCCTGAAATTTGGTATACAAATTGCCTATATTATTATTTCCGATGGTTTATTCCAGGAAGTAGACCAGAGACGGACTGTGATGGGATTAGGACTAGGACTGGGACTGAGTCTGAGACTGAGACTCGGAGAGGGGCTGGGACTGAGACTTGGAATGAGACTGGAACAAAATACATACCACCCTCTGGGACTGGCAATAAGATATGAAGAAGAATGATAAAAACTTGAGAGAAGAGAAAAGAGAGAAGGAGACTGAGAAAGAGATAGAATGAGACGAAGATGGTGATAGATGAAGCGAAAAATACGGAGGGTGGAGTGAATACAAAGATTAAGAAAAAGTGTAGGCGCGCGAGGGCAGAGTTAGACGGAAAAAGCTTATTAAAATGTATGCAGATAGACCAAATTTAGGGCAGAACAACGTCTGTCGGGTCTGGTAGTTTTTTTATAAAAATTTCTCCATTTTTAAGAAAATTATTCATATAAACAAGGAAAGAAAAACATTTTATATATGTATATTTAATTAGCAAGGCTTCCTTATATTGGAGATTCTAGTTCAATACTCAGCTTCCGAGAAGCTAGCTGACGAAGAAGTGTAATTCAGAAACATGTCCTAGTAACCATCGCCGTTTGTAAGCTTTGCAATTTTTCTCTAATATCAATAGAAAAACATTTTAGTTTTTGAGAAAATTACTTGTCCTATATTTTCTTCGTTTTCAGGAAGTTTTAGGAACTTTTTTGAGTGTATGAGTACAAAGGCCCACATCCACCCACAATCATTTGGGAAATTAGTGAAATGCGTTCACTGAATGCCGGTGAGATAATATTCAATTTTTCAATAGCATATTAAATGCGTTCGAGCATGAACGCGAAGGTTAGCTATTTTATATATTGTTGCCTTAACGGATTGTTGTTGCTCTTCTGTCATGCATATTATGAAAATGTTGTGTTGGTGATTTTTGCAGTTGCAACTTAGGTCGGAATAGGATTTCACTTTTATAAATTTTATTTGAAATCTTGCTCGAAAGTTTCGAATAAAAGAATCAGCAAACAAAATTATCAATTTTCAAAGTAAGCGTATTTTCAAAAGCCTATAAATTCCCAAGAATCGAGCATGTGGGGTTCTGGTCGACGATCATAGTAGATTTACTACGTTTTGTGATAGCTTTAAAGTTTATTACGGCCCAACGTTTTACTCAGAATTTACTGCGCTCTTTAAGAAGGAATCTACAAAAAAAATTAAACAATGTTTTCTTTTTCTTATAGTTACTTAAAGGTTCATTAAAATGGCTGGAATATATTCACAAAATATTAGTCGTGGTGTTAAGTCAACATTAACACATTTGATATTCGCTGTTATGAAATCATCTTGAAATTTTTTAAATTATGTACTTTTAATTAACTTGCTCAATAATTTTTGGGAAATAATCAATTATCTGTATTTAATATACAATTGTTTTTGTTGTTGATGTTAGAGATAAATTACAAAGATTACAAACGGCGATGGTTACTAGGACATATTTCTGAATTTCACTTCTTCATCAGCTAACTTCTCGGAAGCTGAGTATTGAACTCAAAATCCCCAACATTCATACTTCGTATTAGTGTAAAGGCATACATATAGAATTAGTATGTACCTAATGGTGTATAAAGGAATATCAACAAAAAGACAATACTTAGAGACCAATTGCAAACCTAGCAGCGGGGCATTCACATGGATGAGTGGATAAAGGCATTTGTCTTTACTCTAGTATGAATTATGAGTTTTGGAGATTTCGAGTTCAATACTCAGCTCCCGAGAAGTTAGCTGATGAAAAAGTGATATTCAGAAACATTTCCTAGTAACCATCGCCGTTTGCAAACTTTGTAATTTTTATCTAATATAAATAACGAAATAATATAATTATAGGAAAAACAAAAAACCTACTAAAATTCAATATGGAAATCGGTATCGGCTCCTCACATATAAAAAAAAGCTTCAGAAATACTCGACAAACAAAATTTTTCAAGGTATTCTACGAATTCTAGTTGTTTGAAAATATTGCACGCATTTTCTACTTATGGGGTTTATACGCGGTGCGTCTGACTAGCGAGCCAGCTGTGTACATGTTGATTCGCCGTCAAAATCAAACTCACTTTAATTTTTATGAGTCAGCCAAAGTTATGCCTGTATGAATTATGCTAAAATACATTCAAAAACATATCGAAACTGACTCTGCTCTGGCTCACTGTGTGTAGACCCTAATAAAATATATGTTTTATTCCACCATTTCTTCAGGAAAAAGTGGAAAATGTGACGAATAGGTATATAGATGACAGGAATGCTAAATTTTCTTGCAGAAGATACGAACATTTCACATAGATTTTTTTTTATCTTGGTCAGTTACCTTTAGCTTTACATTTAAAATTATTAATGCTTCTAAGATTTTTAAAATTACTACTGAAATTTTATTTTTACTACAGCTTATCTCGTCATTTACTACGATTTAGATTTAAAGTAGTTCTAAATTTTTAAATTTATTTATTAACACGCAGACAAATCACTGAAACTGCACATTTTATGTTAGGGCTTCATTCGTACACATGTACAAAGGAAATAATTGTCTACATGCATAAACGAACAATAAATTTGCAACAACAATGCCGTGTAAGAGTCATTGAACGCTATTTTTATGAATACACACATAAAAAAAATTATAAATTAAGTCCAAAAGCAAAAAATTCAGGATTGGACGCTGAAATCTGCAAAGAAATAAATGCGAAAAGTCACTTACTCAAACTAATAAAAATTTGAACTTTGTCTTTGACAAAATGCCAATGAAGCCATCAGCAGCCATAAAGCGCATACTTACAAGCTATATGGATTGTGTGATTGTACAATATGTGTACGTGTAAATATGCATTTTGTGTGTGAGTGTGTTTACTGAGTGGTGTCGTAAAAGCAATACCACCAAAAGGACTAGTCAACCAAGCCAAATAGTTTGTATTTGTATGTTTATCGAAGAGTAAATATAAAATAACAACAAACTCAAGGGATGATAGTACTGTTCCGAGCAAAGTAAGGCCGAATACCCCTTCACGCATTTTTTTTCTAATGTTGATATATATGTAGGTCTCTTACCTTTTTATTATTACATATATCTGAAAAATTCGTTGTATGTTTCTATACAAAGTCTTCAGATCAAAAAATTTCATTATATTTGAAAAATATTTAGCCCTTCACTAGGTCTCCTATTCGGCGCATGTGCACTGATCTTTAAATCCTCATATATGCTTTGTTGTGTTTCTCCTATAAAATTTTAATAAAACAATAAATGATATACTTTTCTTTCAAGCAGACATATATACATATGTAGCTAAACCGACTCACCTGATCATTTTGATCTCGCCCTGATCTTCTCTGCATACTTATATATAGGTCTATTCTCTTTTTAGATACCCTTTTCAGGCAACTGGCCGAACTTAATTTATGTTCATCAATGGTGTAAAAACACAAACGACATTGTAACGAACATAAATACATACATATTTTCTTGTCACACTGGCAGCAAGCACTGAATGTAAATAAAAAAGCAGTGAAAGCGTCACAAAGTCTGCCACTTTTATGGCGTTGACGATAGTAAAAAATCTATGTTGTGGCATAGTTGGTGGAACAAAGTTATACAAGCAAACAATGGCTTGCACACAAACAAACCATTGTACTTAGCGTGATACTTGAAACATGGAAATGGCCGTTACTTTATAAATAAAGTTATTCATTATTGATTTTAAAGTTAAAGTAAAATAAAATCAAACAAAGGGAAGCTATAATAATACTCACGCAAATATACTCACTTAGAAACATATGTATATACCTATTTTTAGAATATGTATGTATATATGTATATACATATGTATATGCAAAAATAAAGCATAGAACAAATAACAAATGGGAATCATCTTATATGTTAATAAGTAAAATGTAAAAACTTTGGCTGACTTTGTTCGTTTGTTGATTCTTGCTATCCGTCTGTCTACTGATGATGGATGGAGATAAAGGGCCAAACATAAACAGGCTAACTATGTAAATAACTAGCCAGAAAAATGTGTACATTTGTATATACATATCTAAAAAATATTTGTTGGTAAGTGGCCAGTTATCTTGCAAAGACGAGACACGAAGAATCTGAGCTTTCTTATTCTTTTGATTTCGTACCAGTACGGCAAATGCAGTCTACTCACAATGAACACAAAGACAAGACACATTTTACTTAAACGCTCATCTTACGGATTTAATCAAGGAGGTAGCCGTAGAAACGAGCTTTGTCTAACTATTATGCGAAAAACTGTAGAATAACAAAACTTAGTGTATAATAGAAAAGTTGATGAAAGAGTAGTGCATTTATGTGAAGAAAAAATTGATGCTTAGCCAATGTGCAATTACATACTTACTGTTCTTCTTTTATCATTATTCGCTTTAAGTAACTTAACGAAGGCCAATCTGAAATTGGCCTATGAATAGCAGCAAAAATCTGTGTGGCGCCACAGCTTTTTGTTAGCAAATAGACAGTAGTGGCACAGTTATTGCAACTATGAATTGAATTTGTTATAGAAATTTCTCGGCATTTAATCTATGGGATGAATGATTGAAGCTTGATCGATCTTTCGGGACACCAGCATTTCTGGTCTGGATCAAATTTTTTAACATCTAGCATATTTATATAATAAAATAGAGAATTTGTGGACATTAGTGCGTTGCGTTTTTTTTGTACCGCGCTTAACAAACATTGTTCTAACACTTGGAAATACAATCCGAGTGCAAGTCGATTTCGGCGTTGTTTTATGTTCTTTGCTTGATGACGCCCTCGAAATTACCGTGATTCCCGAATTTCGGTAGGAATACTTTCCTGGAAGGAGCCTTTTACTTAAATGTGCAAATAATTCTATAAAGCACAACTATGCCAATGTCAAAACTATTAAATCTGTTTCCATGCTAATCGTTCTTTCCACCTACTGATCTATGAATTATCACAAGGATTTTCTGAAAAAACACTCCAAGATGATCTCACCTTATAAGAGGCTTATGCTACATGATGTTTGTTGACGCGGTCGTTCTTATCTTCTTATTGTCAATTCAATCCAGTACAGCACTTGCTCGGTAGGCTTTTTATTTGGGCTGATATTATTTCAGTGTAAACGTTGATTCCTCAACAATGAAAGTCTCTAGCATTTTTAAGCCTGTAACTTTAAACATGCTGCCAAATAAATTCATGTTAAGAAGGCTAGGAATTGATTACATATCTTCGTCTGATGATAGATCCCGATTTTTTGCTAAATACTCCACCAAACTTCTCCCGACGTCCAACATACACCCCTACGTAAAGAAGTTCATCAGCCAAAAACTGCAGTTGAGTGCTTCTTCAACTCCTTCTTCGATTGTATATGTACATAAATATATGTATGCATGTATGAAGGTTTGATGATATCAGATAAGAGAGCCAAAGCTGTTGAATTCATAGTTCAGCTCGGCGACCAATTTTTGAGCATTGCATACATGGTGTTTGAAGATTACGCGACGACTTCCGCAGCTCTTTAGCAGAATGTGGTAGTCGATGCTCTCATTGTTATGATACTTATAAATATGCTCAAAATCCGTACGGCTCAGAAACCTCCTTATCAGTGTAGTGTAGAATTCTGCTCCTAGTTCTCTCTTTCATTTTTAAAAGGAAACGTCTAAAGCGTATTGAAAATTAATTAAATTTGAAACTTGTTTTGCTCTGGTTACATATACATATGACAAAATCAAATTACGTTTTTTTATGGAAATAAGTGCGCAGAGCTTGGTTTCAGTTTTAAGCATGGCGGAACGATACAAGGTGGCAACATGGTGACATACATACCTACAGACATAAATAAAAATCCCATGCACTTTGTTTTTGTAAATTCGATGGATATATGTCAAAATTGTACTGCGCCGGAAGTTGATGTATCAAATCAAACAAAAAAAGTTTATTATCAGCTGTTCCATGCTGCCACCTTGTATCGTTCCGCCATGGTTTTAAGTCAGAAAAAGTGACTTTGTCCCAATCAGAGTCGCTGGCTCTACTCTTTGAGGTATCACATTCATATAGTGTATGTAAAACAAATTATTTTGAAAAAGAATCTATGACTTGCAGTACTTTTCACAAATAAAATTTTTGTTTGTATATTTTTAACAGCAGGCTCAACTATTGGGCATTGTTTTTAAACCAAAAATGCCTATTTTTGTCGATTTTCTCAAAATAGGCATATCTCAACTTTAGCCTTTAAGCCTGCAGTACAAAACTTGTGATTTCAAAATCCTTAGAAATTATGTGTTTTTTTTACCATGACTGTTAATCCTTAAATTTTCTTTTGTTTTTCTGCTACAGTTTTTTTATGCTTTAGTAAATATTAACAATTTCTCTTTTTTCACATTCAATTGCTTTAAGTATCCGTTAACCGATTTCGTCGGAGGTTGAATAAATGTAAATTTTACCTACACCATGAAGTAAAATGTATGTATGTAAGTACCAAATCAAATAGAAAAACCATAATACTTTTCATATTTTTAACATTGTACTTATTTCTGGTGTATTCTTGCTGTTTGTGTCCAAATCCTGCTTTTGTCTGCCATAACAATCGCCAACAGCACGCGGCGTGTTTTCCTCTAGAATGTTTAAATGTATTTTTATACTCAGTTGAGCAGAGCTCACAGAGTATATTAAGTTTGATTGGATAACGGTTGGTTGTACATATATAAAGGAATCGAGATAGATATAGACTTCCATATATCAAAATAATCAGGATCGAAAAAAAATTTGATTGAGCCATGTCCGTCCGTCCGTCCGTCCGTTAACACGATAACTTGAGTAAATTTTGAGGTATCTTGATGAAATTTGGTATGTAGGTTCCTGAGCACTCATCTCAGATCGCTATTTAAAATGAACGATATCGGACTATAACCACGCCCACTTTTTCGATATCGAAAATTTCGAAAAACCGAAAAAGTGCGATAATTCATTACAAAAGACAGATAAAGCGACGAAACTTGGTAGATGAGTTGAACTTATGACGCAGAATAGAAAATTAGTAAAATTTTGGACAATGGGCGTGGCACCGCCCACTTTTAAAAGAAGGTAATTTAAAATTTTGCAAGCTGTAATTTGGCAGTCGTTGAAGATATCATGATGAAATTTGGCAGGAACGTTACTCCTATTACTATATGTACGCTTAATAAAAATTAGCAAAATCGGAGAAGGACCACGCCCACTTTTAAAAAAAAATTTTTTTTTAAGTAAAATTTTAACAAAAAATTTAATATCTTTACAGTATATAAGTAAATTATGTCAACATTCAACTCCAGTAATGATATGGTGCAACAAAATACAAAAATAAAAGAAAATTTCAAAATGGGCGTGGCTCCGCCCTTTTTCATTTAATTTGTCTAGGATACTTTTAACGCCATAAGTCGAACCAAAATTTACCAATCCTTTTGAAATTTGGTAGGGGCATAGATTTTATGACGTTAACTGTTTTCTGTGATGGGCGAAATCGGTTGATGCCACGCCCAGTTTTTATACACAGTCGTCCGTCTGTCCTTCCGCATGGCCGTTAACACGATAACTTGAGCAAAAATCGACATATCTTTATGAACTTAGTTCACGTGCTTACTTGAACTCACTTTATCTTGGTATGAAAAATGAACGAAATCCGACTATGACCACGCCCACTTTTTCGATATCGAAAATTACGAAAAATGAAAAAAATGCCATAATTCTATACCAAATACGAAAAAAGGGATGAAACAAGGTAATTGGATTGTTTATTGACGCGAAATATAACTTTAGAAAAAACTTTGTAAAATGGGTTGTGACACCTACCATATTAAGTAGAAGAAAATGAAAAGTTCTGCAGGGCGAAATCAAAAAACCCTTAAAATCTTGGCAGGTATTACATATATAAATAAATTAGCGGTATCCAACAGATGATGTTCTGGGTCACCCTGGTCCACATTTTGGTCGATATCTGGAAAACGCCTTCACATATACAACTACCACCACTCACTTTTAAAACTCTCATTAATACCTTTAATTTGATACCCATATCGTACAAACTCATTCTAGTGTCACCCCTGGTCCACCTTTATGGCGATATCTCGAAAAGGCGTCCACCTATAGAACTAAGCCCCACGCCCTTTTAAAATACTCATTAACACCTTTCATTTGATACCCATATCGTACAAACATATTCTAAAGTCACCCCTGGTCCACCTTTATGGCGATATCTCGAAATGGCGAGCACCTATAGAACGAAGGCCCACTCCCTTTTAAAAATACTCATTAACACCTTTCATTTGATACCCATATCGTACAAACAAAGTCTAGAGTCACCCTGGTCCACCTTTATGGCGATACCTCGAAAAGGCGTCCACCTATAGAACTAAGGCCCACTCCCTTTTAAAATACTCATTAACACCTTTCATTTGATACCCATATTGTACAAACGAAATTCTAGAGTCACCCCTGGTCCACCTTTATGGCGATATCTCGAAACGGCGTCCACCTATGGAACTAAGGATTACTCCCTTTTAAAATACTCATTAACACCTTTAGTTTGATACCCATATCGTACAAACGCATTCTAGAGTCACCCCTGGTCCACCTTTATGGCGATATCTCGAAAAGGCGACCACCTATACAACAACCACCACTCCCTTTTAAAACCTCATTAATACCTTTAATTTGATACCCATATCGTACAAACGCATTCTAGAGTACCCCGTCCACCTTTATGCGATATTTCAAACGGCATTCACTAGGCCCACTCCCTTTTAAAATACTCATACCCATCTTTGATGCCCATATTGTACAAACAAATCTAGGGTCACGCCTGTACCTTGTGGCGATATCTCGAAACGGCGTCCACCTATGGAACAAAGGATACTCCCTTTTAAAACCCTCATTAACACCTTTAATTTGATACCCATATCGTACAAACTCATTCTAGAGTCAACCCTGATCCACCTTTATAGCTATATCCCTAAATGGCGTCCACCTATAGAACTATGGCCCACTCCCTTATAAAATACTCTTTAATGCCTTTCATTTGATACACATGTCATACAAACACATTCCAGGGTTTCCCTCGGTTCATTTTCCTACATGGTTATTTTCCCTTATGTTGTCACCGTAGCTCTCAACTGAGTATGTAGTGTTCGGTTACACCCGAACTTAACCTTCCTTACTTGTTTTTTATACTTGTGTGTACGAGTCTGCTTCCACGTACATATTATCTCTCAATTCGCTGGACGCTTCGTTTGCACAGCACTTTATGGCTACTTTCTGACTTTGATTCATTTGTAATTCTAATAGGAAACGGTCAATTCATTGAAATTTGTAAGCACAAAAGGCAAATATGGTTTTTGATCTGACTAATCGTTTATAAAATATTATTATGTGATTGTAGGAAGGATGGAACTACTTTTGTGTAGCTAAACCCACATAAAAGTATACAATGCATATATGTGTATGTGCGTGTTTAGGATAAGTCTGAATAAAAAGTTGTAAAAGAAAATATGAGCAAATGAATGAAGGATTGAATGAAAGTTAAGGCAAACTTAGAACTTAGTCAATAGATTATTTGGAGAGAATTGAGAAACCTTTTCTTAACTTATTTGAGGGAATCATGTGGGTGAGCACAATTGTGTCAATTTAAATATTCACTAAAACCACTCAAGCTTTTAAAAAACTATTTTATCGAGTGAGAGATGCTTTGATTATTAAAGTAACAGCAGAAATTCATAGCTTGTTCGATTATTCACAAGGCTAAATTTTTTATTGTTACTTTGCTTTTATAAAATAATGGAATCTCAATTTAGAAAAACAAATTACTAAGGCTGGGCGCGCGTTTGTCTAAATTTCTACCTAATTGAGAAAAACCCTTAACCACTGAAAAATGTCGGTAAAGCAGTGCAAAAGAAAAAATTATTTATTTCGGCATATTTTTCAGTACAAATTCAAATATCAGTTTTTGGAAACAAAAAAAACTATACATTTGATTAATTTGTTTTCATGTGCATCATATTTGCATATACAATATGCATCTCTAGACTCGTGGGTGGTGGTTGGAGCTTTGATATTGGTGGCTATTCTCTGCTGAGCATGTTGTGGTGGTGGTTGGCGATGATTTCAAATGGGACACAATTTTTAAAGCCCGCCACCTAAAATAAAATCTCCTTGGATAACTTAAACAGTTACCTTGTTTGATAGAGGGTAAAATATTAAGGTTTTACCTATACTTTGTTTTTCAAAAATTTTCATAAACAATGTACTTTTTATACTTTTTCTACTCTTTCCTAAAATCAATGTAGACTGTCACTTGACTTAGCACAGTTTTGACCTAAAGTATTTTACCCATATATGTAATACTCCTATATTGCTAATAGAAAATGCTCGCAATGTTTTTTGAATTCGAAATCAAAACAAGACAGCCTATATTTTTATGATTGTAGCAGCATACGTGTGACAAGAAAAAATTTAAATTTAGGTACATTCGATTATTGAATACAAAAACAAAAACGTTTAAACAGCAATATATCGGCACTCTGACGTTTGGGAATGTACCTAGCCCTTTGTAGCAATATAGGAGTATTACATATATGATTTTACCTAAATTATAGCAGTAATGGAAATTTCCAGTGGAATATTAGTTATTTATCTAAAATTAAGGCAAACTCGCAACCAGCCCAAATACGCTTTTGTGAATAAACAAAAATCAATATAAACGTATATTTGTATGTGTTTGCATGCATAAGCAGCAACATATGTATATGTCTATATTCAACATGACATAACATCTTATCTGACTCAAATAATTAATGGTTAAATGGTTTAATTATTAAAATAGATCGCCTGATAACAACAACACAGGTGCACTGATATCAATTTAAAACTTCGTTATATATAAACAACATTTGTATGTATGTACATACATTAGAGTATGAAATACTTCGAAATCTGCTAAAACACCAAGAAAATATATACTGTTGAAAAGTTGAGCGACAACGGTGAATATTTAGATGATGCTCTGCGCAGTGATTGAATTTCACCAAATCATTCACCAAGAAATAGCATCGTCGTAAATACCAAAAATATTGATAAAAAAATATATTGATATTGTAACGAATTTACTGCAAATGCTGTAATTTTCAACCTTCTGCTAAGTTCGAATCACTAAACTGTTGAATAAATAACTCCAACATTTAATGATGCAAAATGGCCTTTATTAGACTACTTTCAAATAAATAACTCTACTATTGCTCAAAAGATAGCGTGCTTAATCAAAACTGATTGTAGCGCCTCTATTGTTGAGGCCTTTTATACTCTTTGATTTCCTCGTTGCATCTTCCAGGCGCTTCTGTTCTAGAATCTACTAGTTGGGTATCTGTTATAATTATAACTACAGATGTACGTATGCACGTGTGTTTGTGAGCGACACTTCCACAATTATAATTGCAAATCTCAGATAAGATATCTGCATGTGTTTGTGCGTTGCTTCTCTGCTGCGCGTACGTACATATGTGTAGACATAATGATTGAATTATTGATGTGCATTCACGTCACTGCTTAACATCGCCTTAGAGATGACAGTACCCCTTAGTGTTGCTAATATTCGTAACACTGCCCTTCATCTAAGTCTGATCGTCCCGATCAGACAAATCTCTCTTCTACTCCGTGGTTTCCCAATGGTTTTTATGCGGTAGATGGTATCACTGATCTTCTTCACAACATTTTACGGGCCTTCCCAACTGCACCGAATCTTGGATGGAACACCTTTCCGTCGGTGAGGGTTGTATAACAGTACCAAATCTCCCGCCAAGAAACCTTCCGAATTATTTTCCTTTTTTTTAGTGTTTATTTATTTCGATGTTGATGATCTTATATACTAAAATAAACAATAGTTTTCATTTAATAATACAATTATACAATGACTCTAGACGAGTTCTCATGTACTTGGCGGGCTACATATGATATAATATAACATTTTATTAGTTGATAACACTTATGTGTAACCGCTTTAACTTAAAGCATGTATGAACCATGATTATGTTGCAAAGAAAAAAAACATTAAAAAACAATGCCTGATTAAATATTTTTAATAAAAGATAAAATTAAGTAAGGGAAAAGTTATGTCGGATGTCCGGCATGAGCAGGTGTTGTGGTTATATGTGATTTAGCCACCAGCATTGTCTTATGATGGAAGATGCTTCTAGTTTGTCTCTGGTAGAGATATATGTATTAAAACGTTTGTTTTCTGTGTTAATTGTTTTCGAGGTGATTATTTTCATATTCGCTCTTCTAAAAATGTGATAGATTATCGGTATGTGATCTTTATTTTGTATAAATAAATTCCTGTCAAGGTAAAGGAATGATTCTGGGGGTGTAAATCCATTTCTAACTGTAAGGGAAAAGTATTCTTCGCTTTCATAGAAGGGTGCACTTATCAGTGTGTTATTGTCATTGTTAAGACAGCGTAGTATATGTCTCCTTGTCAAATTTATTATGTGGCAGTCAATTCTCGGTACTTTTGCTGTACTATAGACCTTCGCATTCGAAATGTATTTGGTATAATTACTATATGCTGACCTGTACAAGGAAGTACAGGATCTCAAAATTTTACGTTCAAACTTTCTCAGTCTTTCCATGTATGATGGGGATATGTTAAACCAAATCTGGCATCCATACGTAAGTATAGGTCTTAAAAGTGTTTGATACATAATGGATTTCAGCCTTTTATCCAAAAATTTTGTCGAGAACATTTTTTTATAAGCATGGAACGCCTTAGTAGTTTTCGTTATTTGGTAGTTAATGTGATCGTTATAGTATAAAAATTTATCCAGATATATACCAAGGTATTTGACTCTCTCGGATTGTTTAATTATGAGATTGGATTCGTTCGAAATAATTTGGAACTTTTTCCAATTTTTTTTAATGTTTGAGTTGCATTTTTTGATAGGGGGGCGAAACAGAACAGTTTCACATTTGTTAGCGTTTACTTTGAGTTGCCAATCTATTGTATATTCTTCGACAGTATTGTATTTACTCTGGAGATTTGTGTTTATGTTAGTAATTGAACTATCTGAGTGATAAATAACAACATCATCGGCAAATGCTATTATGTTGTCTATTTTATGCAACAAATCTAGTATATAGATATTAAAAAGAATGGGGGCATTTACAGTACCTTGCTGCAGTCCATTTATTATATTAAATTCTCGTGTACTTTTTATACCATTTGTATATACCGAGAATTTTCTATTAGAGAGCATATTATAAATTAGTATTACAAGATGAAGAGGGAATTTGTATCCAATGAGTTTTGTTATGAGTCCTTTTACCCACACTTGGTCGAAAGCCTTTTCTATGTCGAGGAAGCAAGCTCCTGTGACATATTTTTTATTCCAGTTCCAGTTTATTTCGGAAACCAGAAGGCTGATGGCGTGAATAGTTGAGTGCCCATATTTAAAACCGAATTGTTTGGAACTTATTAGGTTATTATTTTCGATAATTCTATTAATGTTTATGTTTATAGCTACCTCGAAAACTTTACTAATATTTGGGAGCAAGCTGATTGGGCGAAGATTTTTGATACTGTTTTTATCTCTGTCTTTTTTAGGTATCACTATAGTTTTGGCGATTTTCCAAAGGGATGGGAAGTATGCATTGTTCAACATGTTGTTGAAAAGCGTACAATATTCTAAAATTATCTCTGTGGATAAATTTTTAGGACGATATTTGGATATTTGATCTAAGCCTGATGAGAGTTTGCCTTTCAAATTCGCAAATACATCTGAGAGGTCGTTGGGAAGAATGAAGAATCTTTCAGTTTGTTCTTCGGAAAGGTTATTTGCCCTCTTTTCGATGGTAAATGTTGTTTTGGTCGCTTCGATGCTGTCGAATAAAGTTTTTGTTTTCAAAAACTCATTGAAGCAATCTTCAACCTGTGAATGAATGAGATTGTCAGGTTTGTTCTGTTTTGGACGAATTATTTTCCTTGTAGTACCTGTGTTTCATCTTACTACTCATTACCCTGGGCCGTTCCTTCACACCCAGTTGTTTGGCCAATGAACTACTTCGTAGAGCTTGCGCTTGACGGATTGGCTTCGCATAATCAGTATTGTTCCCACGTTTCACAACAGTAGTGCGCCCCGGCTTGAAACTACCCTCGAATTCTTTCTGGAAAATTCTTTCCTTCGTTTTAGTGCGTCTGTTCGGGTTTTTCAATGCCCAGTGTTTCTCTCGCAGGTATCTTTGATTTTGTTTTGTTTGGCCCATTCGTTACATCTTACTCGCTCTTGCTCATCCCCTCCAGCTTTGTTATTAAAACCACTCCTGCTGTTGAACCCACTAGGATCAAAATCGCAATGACGTGCAATGTGACCGGGCTTCCCGCATTTGAAGCATTTGATAACTCTCTCACTCCGCTTTTGCGATCCTTTCAGCGCCTCCAATATTGCGTATACCCACTCTGGCCTTTCTACCTCCACGCGATGAACTTTGTATGCGGGCTTACTCAAATGTGACGCTGTTTCCTGAGTCAGTGCATGGGATACCGTTTCGGCAAATGTTGGCTTTGGGTTCGCATATGTAGCTCGTTTTTTTCGGCATCCCGTATTCCATTTATAAAGCTCTGAATTTTAACCCTCTCGGTATATTCCACGTGTGCGTGTGCATTTGCGAGATGAGACAATCTTTCAACATCCGACATACTCCTGCAAAGTCTCATTCGCCTTTTGGTAACGATTTTGCAACTCAATTTGATATATCTGTTTCCTATGCTCGCTTCCGTAACGTCTCTCTAGAGCGCTCATCAATATTTCATAGTTGTTCCATTCGTACTCTGGAATTGTCGGTAAGATTTTAGCTGCAGGCCCTTTCAATGCCACGAACAGTGCAGCAACTATATCTTCAGCATTCCAGCTGGTCACTGCTGCGGTGTTCTCAAACTGTAGCTTAAAGACCTGAAAAGGAATAGAACCGTCAAAGGATGGTGTCTTTACCTTTGGATTACTCGCTGAAACTGTTGGGCGATTTATTTGTAACTCCGGTATACGACCTCTCAAAGCTTCTATCTCGGCATAGATTTTGTCCTCTAGCTGTACAATTTTTGTATTCTGTGCTTCTAACTGCGAAGACATTTGTGCCACCTGCAATGATAAGCGCTCCTCTTGTGCTTCCATCTTGGATGTAATCTGTGTCGACATTTCTGAAATACGCGTTTCTTGTGCTTCAATCTTCGATGTTATTTCTGACGACATTTCTGCAATACGTGTATTCTGTTCTTCCATATTGGATGTTATACGGTTCTCCTGGGATTCTAGTTGAGATGCCATATATGTCTTCTGTTCTGCCAGTTCAGATGACACTGTCGATGTTTGAGCAGATATTGCAGCTAAAATCATGTTCAAGTCTGTGCTCGTTACTGTCTGCAATGTTTCATTTTTCTTTTCAATTTTTGTTGTCTCGTCGACATCAAGATGAAAGACATACTCTTCCACGTCAATTCCTTCTGCTTCCATTGCCTCTCGTAGTCGTGCCTGTAGTTCGAGTTTAATACTGGTTGTATTCAATCTACGGCTCTCCAACTCCTTCTCAGTTGCTGGATCTTCAATTCACTGAACTTCGCCATGTCCTTGTTGTCCTCTGGAATTTATTCAACAATTCCTCTTTTGACACCAATTGTAACGAATTTACTGCAAATGCTCTTATTTGCAACCTTCTTCTAAGTTCGAATCACTAAACTGTTGAATAAATAACTCCAATATTTAATATTGCAAAATGGCCTTTATTAGACTGCTTTTAAAATAAATAACTCTACTCTTGCTCGACAGATAGCGTGCTTAATCAAAACTGATTGTAGCGCCTCTATTGTTGAGGCCTTTTATACTCTTTCATTTCCTCGTTGCATCTTCTAGGCGTTTCTGTTCTAGAATCTACTAGTTGGTTATCTGTTATGATTATAACTACAGATGTACGTGTATAGCTCTCATATGCGCGTGTGTTTGTGAGCGACACTTCCACAATTATAATTGCATATCTCAGATAAAATATCTGCATGTGTTTGTGCGTTGCTTCTCTGCTGCGTGTACGTACATATGTGTAGACATAATGATTGAATTATTGATGTGCATTCACGTCACTGCTTAGCATCGGCTTAGAGATGACAGTACCCCTTAGTTTTGCTAATATTCGTAACAATATATTGGAGTTCCCATTTTTATGGTCGCATCACTTTTGTGAAAACTTTCACAATTTTAAATAAAGCTTTCAAAGTAGTGATTGATTTATAATACAAAAAATGCTTCAGAAAGTGCTCCGCCTATCACACCGTACGCCCTGGGTTCAACTCCTGGGCAAAGCAACATCAAAATTTTAGAAATAAGATTTTTCAATTAGAAGAAATTTTTCTAAGCGGGGTCCCCCCTCGGCAGTGTTTGGCAAGCACTCCGGGGTGTATTTCTGCCATGAAAAGCTCTCAGTGAAAACTCATCTGCTTTGCAGATGCCGTCGGAGTCGGCATAAAACATGTAGGTCCCGTCCGGCCAATTTGTAGGGAAAATCAAGAGGAGCACGACGCAAATTGGAAGAGAAGCTCGGCCTTAGATCTCTTCGGAGGTTATCGCGCCTTCATTTATTTATTTTTAATAGGGATAATTAACAATCTAAAATTAAAAATGGTTAGTTTTTTTTAGTGTATACTGAGTGATATCTCAACAACTAGTTGTTGTATAAACTCGAATCGAAGTAAGATATTCATCCAGGTCATCCAGGTCCAAGCTTTGGTCAATATCTCTATGAGGATATGTATGTCTAAAATTTGACAAATTCATAAAAACCTTAAGACTCACCATCGAATACAGAGTGGAACAGTTGATAACCACACTTGTACCAACATCGCCTAACTCTGAGCAATATATACTTACATTAATAAAAACAGCAAATATTTCAGAACCACCTACGACTGAACCATTTCCGGGTTAATTGCCTGTTTTAAAAAGGCTAATGACTGGTTTGATCTCCGCCGTTTTATACAACATGAACATTTTCCATTTCTATTGAGGCAAACAGAAAGTTGCACGTTTCATGCGCAAAGTCTGTAAAAATGTTAAGTCACTGCTATATTTGTATGTTGTACCCTCTCCACATATGTATGTACACACATAACATTTTTTTATGTTCTGTATTTTACTCTCACAAATTGTCTAGACAGGATGCGGACGCCTTGCCCACATGATCGTTTCGTCATCTTAATACTTATGCTGTAACCATTTCGCTGCTTGGTTATGATCGTCATTATTAAAAATTTAATGGCTTTCGTTCGAAATAAAATTGTTATTAGATTAGTTTTCGCTTGAAAGCGGCTACGGACTTTTGTTCTCAGCCGAATAGAGGAAAAATATAAACGAAATCGCGGAAACAATGTCATTGCAAACAATTTGCGCAAATGGCTGGCTGGCTGGTCAGTAATAAACGGAGAGGAATATTTCTACATACAGCTTTTAGAAAGGAAACAAATTTGCAAAATATATGGACAAACCTTACCCATGTTTTTTATAATAAAAAGTCTTGTCGCTTGCAAGTACATACATAAGTACGATATGACATATATAACGATGCTACATTGCAGTAAAATTTTCGATACAGAATGTCATAAGATTTCACTTTATGTGATCGCTTAGACTACTTAGAACTTGGTAATTTGTTGTATCGGAAATAGGTTGAAATAGGAAACGTGAGCAGAGTACTAGTTTGATGACGAATGAAATCATGCAAATAAGATTAAAATATGGCATGCATTATTTTGCAAGTCTTCGTACTAATAGGGTACTTCTCAAAACGAAACATTTACAAATCGGCGGCTTAGGGTGCAAACCTGCTAAGTAAAATTTTTTCCTAATAAAACTTTTTGATATATCTTGTTTGGTTGATTTTCCGACAGGGTGGATAAATGATGTATATTGGAACGAAAATCGACACTGATGATGGCACAACGCCGAAACCGGTTTGTCTCAAAACCAAATTTGACAAGGGATGACGGAAAATCGTTCCAATATACATCTTTTTGATATAGTTTGATCAAATATTGATCGCACACACTACATGTATAAGGTCTCTTATGTTAGCCCAACCTTTCGAGCACAATCAGAAAAAGAAGGCGTACTAAATTGCACAATATTTTATGCTCATACAAAACGGGGGTATAAATTATGACACTTGTTTTAAAAAAATTTCGAGCGATGGGGTTAGCTTACAGCTTCACTGTAAAAGTGAAATTCAAATACAGCGATGCCGGTCCGTCTTGTCAGATAATAATAAAAAATATGATATGATAACAGTACATATCGTAATGCATGCGATATCACATCATTTGAAATTTGTTTTCCACTCAACATTTCCAAACGCTAGGCAAACAACATACTTTTAGTTCCACCCTGTATACATTCATGACTTTATGCGGGTGAAGGCGTTATTGTCATCGTCTCATTCACATTCGCTGTCGTCGCTAGAATCATTAACAAACAACAACAAGCATCGCCGCTTCAACTCGAGCTTCAATTCAATGAATGTAGAGGGAAAAAGAAAATAGAATTACTAGTTGGAAAGCACATAAAAGAGCACATACATACATACAAATATTCATAGACACAAACAAGGAGTAGACTGACGGACAGACAGATAGTTGCCTAGCCAAATAAGCAATGCAACTCAGTTTTAGCAGGCAGGGTTTTTTCTGTAAGAGTGAGAATGTGATTGCCTCCCTGTGAAATATTTGTATGCGTGAGCGTGTGATTGTGGCGAATTTTAGTGGAGATTGGCGCCAATTTGGCGGATGTCATCTCGGTCGTTGGCGTGCTTTTGCCACTGCCGTGTGCGAGTGTTTTGTTAGTCATGTAAATATGTATCTGTAACTTATTCAATCCGCATTTGTTGTTGCTGCTTGTGGCGTCATCATTCTGGTGGCTGATGTTGCCGCCGCTGTTTTTTCTATCACAAACACATACACATACGTGCACAGGTCGAATTGCTAACACCCAAATAAAAGCATTCTTTCGTTCGAGTAGATTTTTCACAACGTTGTCGCTTTTGATTACACACACATATGTAAATGGAAATGTACACACTAACGGAAATATATATATTTATTTATGCACGTGTGTGTATGAGGGTGTATGTGTTAAGGATGGTCGCACGCCAATAATAAACAACTATTGTGTCTGTGGCCATAACAACAAAATCCAGCAGCCTTACTATTTTCATATGATTTTGTTGTTGCACAATCATTTACGCGAAAAACGAATAAACCTGCAATGCATACATTGCTATTTCAGCTTTTAAAGCAGCGATGGAGGAGAATGGAAAAAGGAAAGGGTACCCTCCTACCTGCCTGTTGTGCGTGACAAATCGAAAAATGCGGATATCAATTTATGTTAACTCTTTGAGAACATAAGCACTCGAGTGACGACTGAAGAAGTTAATAAAACCACTGAGTCGATCCATTTTGTGCGATTTGTTTTTTAGGGATTTATGAAATCATAAAAATAGATTAGTGCTTGTCTAAGCGGATATGCGGCTGATATTGGATGTGTATTTGTGGATTTAAATGATATACGCGTTTCACAATGCATGCCGGGAATTCTTTGAGTTACTTGCTGCCTAATTTACTAGATAATATCTATGTACATATACGTATGTACCAACAATGCACGAAGGAATTCTTTGCTCCGACCACCAACACCGGATTTTTATATATATAAACACAAGATATGCCAACCTTCTCTTGCTATCCACCATTTATCACCTACTAAACTACACCATCTTAATGCATTTGGTCGACTCTAAAACAGCCTTTAAAGTTTACGATTTTCCCAATTGCTTGTAAATACTCAATATAAAATGTGTGTGTTTACTGATATCAATTTCAAAATTTTAGAAATATAAATTCTTTTAAAGCTGAAATGCTTCCGTTTTAAACCTATCGAGTGGCTCTAAAAATACTATATTACTAGCCACAGCTAAGGTTAAGTTTGAAAGGAATAAAATGTATAGGTGAATGGCTCAAATGTGGCAAAAAATGGTATTGAAATAACCGGGATGCTTGATGACGCACAGGGAATACTGAAATCTAACTCATTAAGCTGACAAACAAGAAAACAATGGGCTTTCAGTATACCTTCCATGGAAAAACGTCTAATCAATGAAACCACCAATACTGAATCTGTGCCATTTGGTGATTTTTTTCAAATTTCACTATTCTCAAAGTTTTGCTTTAGTTTGCAACTCGCTGCAGCATTATTGCTGTTGCATCAGAAAAATAGTCTGCCTTCCCGGCGGGTTCAAAAAATCAAATTATCATCTAGTTCCTCCAACAATAGTCACAGGAAACTTGAATTAATATTGGAATTGTCCGTGACAGTTTTCTTCAAAATAAGATGATTTCTTTTCCTTCTTGTCTAAGCCAGTATTATCTCTATTCGTGTAAAGTTTAGCTAGTAGGTTAAAAAGTTATCCACATTGTATCTCAACTGTTATTTTATCAGAACGATGTTCACACCTAATGCGTCGTCTATTAGCAATTTTATTCGTCAAACTCGCACTCGGAGCAAGCTTTACGCGATTTATCGTCTAGGCGATGCATTGAAACTCATGTTTCTTAGTTTTTTTCAACTTCACGTTTTCACTTAAGGTTGGGAAGCTAACTTCCAGGTAGTATTCGTATTTCCCCCAATCTTTCCCATTATATCATTATTTGAAAAGTTTTCGTTTTATGTCGTCCATTATCCCTTAAAAGCGGCCGCCGTGGTGTTATGGTTCATAGCATGCAGCGCCTACCACAGCGAAGGCCCTGGATTCAAGTCACAAGCAAAGCAACATCAAAACATTGTTTTTAAAGAGAAAACAAAGTTTTTCCAAGCGGGATTGCCCCTCGGGGTTGGCAAACATTCCGAGTGTATTTCTGCGATGAAACGCTTCTCAGTGAAAATTTATTTGCCTTGCAGTTGTCGTTCGGAGTCGACCCCGCTCCGTTTAAAAAGTAGCGGTAGTAGTATTCTTTTCGGAGGGAAATGGTGTTTTTCTTCTACCCTAGGAGTATAAGTTCAACGTATTTGCCAAGAGATTCCTATAGAAAAACTGAAAAGATAGTAGAGATAGGCATTCACAAATA
The DNA here is from genome assembly GCA_029619165.1 of Eurosta solidaginis. Taxonomy (NCBI): domain Eukaryota; kingdom Metazoa; phylum Arthropoda; class Insecta; order Diptera; family Tephritidae; genus Eurosta; species Eurosta solidaginis. The sequence goes on from JARSSU010022729.1 coordinate 33,669, forward strand.
GCAGAAACAGGTATGCATTTTCTGAATTCTTATACGTCTCCGTTACCTCTCCAGTATGGTATGAAGTAGTATAACATGCGTAGTATGGAATCTTAAAGGTTTGGGATGTTTTATAGCTCGTAGTTATGCGAATACCCGAAAGTCTTGTATGTTTTCAAAACAGTCTATACAGAACTGAAACGCAACAAAGTGCCTTCCGGAAAGCAGAAATTTCTGTGCCGTAAACGGCAAAACAAATTTTCCTACGTGATAAAAAGTGATGTGAATTTTTAATTTCTGACCAAATCTAAGATAAATGTCAGCACATATATGTATTACTCCTATATTGCTAATAGATAATGCTCGCAATGTGTTTTGAATTCGAAATCAAAACAAGACAGCCTATAAAATTTTTGTGATTCTAGCAGGATAAGTGTGACAAGAATAAATTTAAATTTAGGTACATTCGATTATTGAATACAAAAACAAAAATGTTTAAACAGCAATATATCGGCACTCTGATATTTGGGAATGTCCTTAGCCTTTTGTAGCAATATAGGAGTATTACATATATATACCGTTTAGACGGATAAGCGCCAATTAAGTAAGTAAGTACATATATGTGTCAGCATGAGTTTTGTCTCAAATATTATTTTATTTAAAAGAATTTACAATGTATTAACAATGCAACAAAAACGAACAAAAAAACTTATGCATATTTATCCCCCAACTCCATGATAGCAGTCATCTTCTCTTGCAGCAACTCCTTACCACAAATATCTATTTTAGATCTTGCAATCTCATCCAATTTTATCCCCCTCACAATATCCATCTACCACGTTGTATCTCAACTGGAAATGAGAAGAAGACTTCCTTAGGCGTGCCGTAACTGCCATCCGATGGGACTGTCATTGAAACCATGGACCCTATCGGTGTACCGGTTAACCAGTCACGCATTTGATCACAAATCGCTTTCGCTGCCGATAAACCAGACGATTGTTTCCGTGCATTAAGAATAGCGGTACCACGATATGGTACCACTTCCAACAGTTGATTTTTTAAATGAGACATTTCGTCAGCTAAATATTCAGAGACACGATGATTCTTATTATTTACATAGACACTGGCAACTGAAGTATCCACATGCATCGAGTCCGAATGATTTCCCCCAGATAATGACATTTTTCACAAAAGCAGGTGGCACTTTTACTCTATTTGCCACAACGGCCAAGGCGCGATTATGATCCAAACGTGCATTAGCCGTAAAATTTTCACGTGGTATTGATGGTGCATTCTCACAGCAAATATACGCCATCGTGTTAGATGGCTCTGCCATTACAACTACTTTGCAATCTTTGCGTGCGTAAGCCTCTAAGCACATTCCATGATCCTTAGTATTGTAACATTATCAGCGATAAGATCACGGCGTATCTGACCAACTCTTCGTGGTTTGGCGCCCAATAGGAAAGCTGCCGATACATCCTGAAACGCGACAACAGGATCACACAGTGGCAATAATTTCACGTAACAATGGGAAAGCTGAGTCTATAAGCTCCATAACTAAACCTTCCATTCTCCCAGCTTCGGTGGGAACGTCGAGTAGATGAAAAATCATCGGTTGTTTTGGTCCGAATGCCATGCCGCTGGCGATGAGCATAGATAATGAGTATGCTACATGTCCCGCTGCACCAGTGATTACCACGCGTATAGGTTGATCCTCCTTGGACATTTCAAAGATAAGTTAAATTAAATGTAGTTTTATTTTATCAGTTGGAAATATATTTATTTTTCTCGGGCTGCTAGGCAGTATAAAAACTTGTTTCGTGTAAATTTTTATTGTATTTGACATTTACAAATGTTTTGGTTACTATAAAAGTTAAATTTTTTGTAGATCTTAATACGGTAATGGTTAACTACTTATCGAAGTGTTGTCGAAGTCATATGCGAAGTATTTTGCTCCAAACTTTAAATATTTAAAGTCCTTTTATATTCTGTGGCTAATTTCATCAAATATTAATGCCAAGGTCTATGTCGAGCTCCCTCAGAGTAACAACCAATTTATTTCCTTCCCGCTTGATTGCGTAGTTGCTCACTAACATAATTTAACTTTTGATGTGAATGTGGCACCCTTCGGAAATAAGGATCATTCAATACGAAAAAAATTTCTAAAATCAAATGTCGACCTTTATTTATTTCTGATCAACTACCTTTTACGGGCCGGTCCGTGAGGCCTTCATATATACGTGCGAAAGATTGAAAACAAAAAAATTTTATTCATTCCAGGTTCGATTTCGAGCTCAGGCCTATAACAACAGTTTTTATGATAAACATTGTAATTTTTCAATAATTGAAAATTTTGTTTTAATTTGGAATAGAAGATAGGAAATTTTTCAGACACCTGCCATAGCTGCGCAGATAGATCCATTTCGAAGGTTGCTAAGTTGCCACAAACAGTACGATTTAGGCACGCTGCGCTAACCATTTAGCTTCACAGCGTTGGTTTGTTTGCTGATAAATCGCTAATTCTATTCTATTTACTTACAATACTTTACTAGCGCTGCGCCATCTATTGGAAATAACGGATAATGTTGGATTGTTGTTCACTGTGAATTACTTTTTGACATTTCCATTTGCTCTTGGTTATTAACAATTGTGTTTGTGTTTTTATCGGCCTTTGAAAAAGAATTCCATCTCTATCTTCTATTGCAAATTAAAAAACAATTTTTTAAATATAGAAAAATTAAAAAAACAATAATTAACAACAACAATTTTGTTATAGGGCTTGAGCTCGAACTTGAACCTGGAATCCTTTATCAATAGGCCGATAAAAACATTTATTCATCTAAAGTTATTTTATAAATTTTAGAGAGACAGGGTTTTTCCCGTCCCGCAAATTTGTAGGAAAAATTAACTGGAGCACGACGCAGATCGGAGGGAAGCTTCGCCTTAAATCTCTTCGGAGGTTATAACGCGTCTTACATGTTTAGTTATTTTGACATGTTTCTGCAGTTTATTGTCTATTATAGTGACTGTATCAAGTTTTAAGCAAAGTAGTTAACATGTTTCTCTGACTCTTAAAATATAACACATTGAACCCTACTGCTGCATAGCACAGAAAATTAACTACAAAATATAGGACATAGGTCAGTATTTTAAGTCTTTGGGATATAAGCCAACAGGTTTTTATTTAAAACAAAATCAAATTTCAGTATGCTTGCTGATACTTATAATTATTATTATTAAAACAAGTACGGGAAGGAGTCTAAGTTTCGCGGTGAAAACCTGAACAGCTGTACACTTGAAATAAATATGCTCTTGTTGGTTGTTTGGTTTTGTGTGTGCTTAATAGTGTTACAATAAGTCTGTGCACTGCGCAATAGATGCATATACATATGGTAGTCCTATTCTGAACTAATTTTTCTTCCTTCTTCGAGCTTATGCCCACCCGACACATATGAAAGATACAATTGCTTCATGTCGATAGAAGTCCCATAAAAGGGGCGGGCGTAAAAAGGGGCGGTACTCTTCTACAGCCCATTTATTTTTTAAAATTTGAAGTTTTCTATTTAGTGTTATAAATATCTCACTCGGAACTGAAGATACCATTGATCACAAAGCTCTTTTGTGCAAAGATATAGCTTATTTTTCATTCGTCCACGACCGTTTTATTTAAAACAACAATAAATATAAACTTTTATATATAAAAGTGGGACGTGGTTCTTTACCGATTTCGTGTCGTTCGGTTAATTTTTTCTTCAAAAAGCAATTCCTTATAGAAAGGGCACAGAAAAAAGGCCAACAAGCAACAGACATAAACAAAAAAAAGAAAAATAGCAAAGCGAAAGAATCCCCTCTTGCCGCATTTTGTTACGATAGTTTTACAAAAAAAAACGATTTTTTGATTTGTTAAATAATTTAAATAATGAATTTATCATAATAGGGGCGGTGCCCGAACACTCCCCATTTGTTATTAAAAAAATAATTATTTGTTTTTTTTTTTTTTTTTTTATTTTTTTTTGTTTTTTTTTTTTTTTTTTTTTTTTTTTTTTGTTTTTTTTTTTGTTTTTTTTTTTTTTTTTTTTTTTTTTTTTTTCCAAAATTTCCAACTTTTAAATATCAAGATTTATAATCAAGAGGTCTCAATAAATCACATGCCACGAATCACTACCCCAACAACGGCCACACAACAACGGGGTCAAATTTCAACATTCTATTCTATATCTTCTATCTATTCTAAATCCTATCTACTGGTATTATTTAATTAAATAATCAGTTCTTTTTGTGTTTTTCCCATGTTATATATGTGGTATAAAAAGTGGGGGCGTGGGGTTGTGGTTTAATCATGGTCTCATTCTATCATTATCTCATAAAAATTTTCAGATCATTTCAATATTCAGTCATCCATATATATCCATCCGATTTTCGCGCGTCATTTCCATTTTCAAAACATAAATATTTTAATTTTGGGGCTGTCCAGGATTAAGCTCCCGTGTACCAAATTTGGTGAGATATCTCAATATTGACCTCAAGTTTATCGGGTGTTGACGGGCAGATGGACGTGAACGGGGGACGGGGGGGCGGGGGGGGGCCCATGTCGAAAACTTTTGGGCATTAAAAAATGGAAAATTGTTTTACGGGGGGTGTTCTTTCCTTCTTTTTTTTTTTTTTTTTGTTTTAATTTTTTTTTTTCTTTCAGTGACAGATAATATATTAGTTATGAGGTTTGTTTTTAATAAAAAAAAACAAAAAAAAAAAAAAAAACTCTTTTAGCAAAAAATCAAAGCATATAAGAATATAATGGGGACATATATATCCCCTTTCGCTTTTTGCTTTATGACCTTTCTTTCTGGTAACACTAACTTTGTAGACGGACCTTATTCAGAGCCTATGGTGAGGTCCTCAGACGGCACCACCGGCCCGGCGGGCGCCGTGCGCCCGGCGGGCGGCCAGTTCACACAAACAACAACCTTAAACCTAACCCAAAAACCTCCCCCTCCTCAAACCTCCCCTTGCATTTTTCTAAAAAATAAAAAAACCTTTACCACTTTTGGAGTTCTGTGGATGCTTTTCAAAAGCCAAACCAACTGAATGCCGTGTCCCCCCCGTTTTGTGGCAAATTGTTCTTATAAATGAGATGACAAACACCACAGCTTACAAGAATGGCCGCTCGTTTAGAAGTAAGACTGAACAGTTGGTACCGTTTTGGGTGCACGTATGGGATATTACTTGTATCATATCTGGTAACCTGCCCACTTGCAATGGTTCCCCTTGTTTTCCCCTCCCGAAAAAAAAACAAGAAAAAAAAAAAAAAAAAAAAAAAATTGCCCGCCCTTTGTTTTCGTCTGAGACGAGCAATTCTTTTGGGGCCAGAACAACAACTGAAGAAGTACAATGCAACTAGACGGAT